>CAUYPK010065714.1:0-22588 GCA_963574355.1 Loris lydekkerianus | reverse complement strand
AGGGCCCATCAACCCATGAATGGACTAGCAAATTTTGGTACTTGTATACCATGGAATGCTATGCAGCCTTAAAGAAAGATGGAGAATTTACCTCTTTCATGTTTACATGGATGGAGCTGGAACATATTCTCCTTAGCAAAGTATCTCAGGAATGGAAGAAGAAGTATCCAATTTACTCAGCCCTACTATGAAGCTAAACTATAGCTTTCACATGAAGGCTATAACCCAACTATAACCCAAGACTATGAGGAAAGGACCAAGGAAGGGTAAGGGAGGGGGGAGGTTTGGGTGGAGGGAGGGTAATGGGTCAGGCCACATCTATGGTGCATATTTTTATCTATAATAAATATAAATAAATAAATAAATAAATAAATAAATAAATAAATAAAAGAAAAAAAAAAGTGCTAGGAGCTTCCTCGAAATGTCAAGCTCAGCATTGCCATTTCACCCAGCATGTCTACTCGTAGGTGGACAAAGTAATTGAAAACGAGTACTCAAACCAATTCTATACACAAACGTGCATAGCAGCACTATTTACAATGGCCAGAAGGTGGAAATATCCCAAGTGCTCACCAACAGAGGGATGGACAATCCATCCCAAGGGATACTACTCAGGCATGAATGGTGGGTGCACCCTGAACACAGTACACTGAGTGAGAGGAGCCAGGCACAAAAGGCCACATGTCACATGACTTTATTTGTGTGAAATGTCCAAAATGGGCACATCCAAAAAGGACAGAAAGCGGATTAGTGGTTGCCCGGGACTGGGGGAAGGAAGAATGGACAGTGATGTCCCAGCGGGTACAGGGTTTCCTTTTGGGATGACAAAAATGTTCGAGAACCGAAGGTGATGGTTTGTACAGTACTGTCAATGTCTCAGATACCCCTGGATTGTGTATTTTTTAAATGGTAAATTTTATGCTATATAAATTTTACCTCAAATTTTCCTAAAGCACTGGGAGCACAGGACAGGGACAAGAGAATCAAGAGGCCTTCTACAAAGACAGCAGAGGAAACAGCCTGGTGTGGGGCAAGACCCAGACTGAGGAGATGCTAACCCCTCAGTCCCAGCCCGCTGTGTGACGCAGGCGAGTCACCTGCCCTCCTGGAGCCCCGTTTCCCCACCTGTGATCTTACAGGGCTTCCAGCAGTCCGCTCTGAAGAATGTTAGTTATTGCTATGAATTTACTGTTATTAACTTTATGAATATATATGTTCTTCTTCTTCTTTTTTTTTGCACTTTGTGGCCGGGGCTGGGTTTGAACCCAGCATATGGGCTGGCACCCTACCCCTTTGAGCCACAGACACCGCCCCATACATATTCTTCTTTAATAACCTTCTAGATTCATCCCAGTTTTAAATCACCTGTTCAATCGCTGCCAACTTCCAAGACAAAACTCAAGGTCGGAAAGGCCAGAAGAGCCTGCTGCTCTAATAAATGCTCTGTCGAATGCCAGGCAGGGGAGGCACAGCAGAGCCGGCAATTAGTGAGCTGACGGAAAGGATGCCCTGGATGCTTCTGGCCAAGGATGCTCAAGAAATATGGTTTTCACTTCACCACCCCACAAAGCTAATAAATAACCGCCGTGTATGACTCAATATGGCAATGAGTGTGAATGTGCGTACTGGGCTCAGAGGCTGTCTATTCCAAGGTAAGAGGTGATTTGCAGCCCTTGGATCACTGAAGAGGCAAAAACTGGCTGAGCATGTTGGCTCTGATGAAGACAGCTCCACCCCTGCTGGGGCACCCAAGGTGAAAGCGGTGACATGAGGAGGCTGCAGCCAAACCAGGACACAGCCCCAGCTACACTCCCAAGGCTGTGATCTCCTGGACCTGGTGGCGCTGTGGCGTGATACTCTACCTTCCAGAGAACAAAGCACTTCTTTTCTCCAGCCCATGCTGCAGGGCCGGGCTCCAGAGAGCAATGCCAAGGGGCCTGCACCAGCAGCCCTGCAGGGCAAGAATGGAGGGGAGGCTCCCCTGGGATGAGGGATTCTGCTCCTCCATGCTGCCCTCTTTTGCCTGCCAATAGCTCGCTGGCCCTAGGATTCCTGTGCACAAGTAAAAGAAATGCACAGATTTGTCTAGGTACATTCTGACGCAGTCTACACTGACTTTGCCTTGACCACAGAACACTCACTAGGGAAAAAAACCCCAGGCCCTGTCACCTGGGGTCCACTCTGCCTGCTTAATCTGCCACCTTCTATACCAGCAGAAATGTGCCTTTCCCTTTCATACTCAAACACTTATAACTGTGTTACCGGCACTTCTGCTTGGCACCATGAGAGGTTCACAATAAACAGAAGGCATGTTCTTTGCCCCTAAGGGCTTCATTTTGTTCATTCATTTATTCACTCCATTTTTGAGCCATCTATTATGTGCCAGGCACTGATGCAAACAGCTCAAAGTTAACAGAGGAAGAGAAAGTGTTCATACCTACAGCAGCTACAAAATAATCACAAACAGACATGGTACATGAGCAAATCACAATTGCTGATATGCGATGTAAGTTTAGCAACTTGAGCTCATTGTCATATGTGAGTTCAGGCATGTTAGAGCTAGAAGGATCCCAGGTCACCACTGAGTGAAGTGGGTCCTATCTGGTGACCGGCTGCATCAGAATCTCCTGGGGATCTTCCTATAAATACAGGTCCCAGGGTCTAACAATCTGTATGGCTGAAGCTCCCTGGGAATTGCTGACTTGCAGTCAGGTCTGGATACCTCCTGTCCAAGTTCTTATTTAAGAGATGAGGAAACTGCAGGCCAGGAAGTAAGGTGACTTAGCAACCTCCTTAGAAACTGGGTTGGGACCAATCTGGGTCAGTGGTCTCTAACCCTGGCTGCAACCCAGACTTCCCGAATCAGGATTTCTAGAAGAGGCCTCAGCAATGGGGATTTAGGAACCCTCCACGAGCTCTTAAAATTCTGATGTGCAGCCACAATTGAAGACTCTTGACCAAGTCTTCTGGTTCTTTTCATCCTTACACACAGGATAGCAGATTCTGACTGGGAGTGGGGATCACGTGTCTGCTGTTTGAGAAGGCCGCTACCAGCGGAGCATCTCATCTTTACAAGCATGTCTCTCCTCTCTTGAGAAATAGGGTCTTTGAAAAATTGGAAGTCCTCGACAGATATTTTGGGGGTTAGTATGTTGCCTCTGTTTCATGATGCAACTGAAAACACTGTACCCAGAAGATACACATTGCAGAAAGGGCAAGATAGAACTACCATGTTCCACTCTCCCAGCAAAAGAGAATCATGTGTCTTAGGTCTCTGAACCCACAGCTGACCAAGTGAGTAAGAAGTCAAGGCCTTCTTCCAGAACTCCCTTCCAAAAACCCCTCAGGGTTCCACATGCAGACCACACGGCAGTTCTGGCCACTCTCATCACATGGCAACAGCCAGGTACACGAGCTTGCCTCTTCACATGTTGACTGTCACACTGGAAAAAAAGAATTTTTCCTTGGGGCTCCTATGACTCCCAAGGTACCCAAGGTAAAGACATGTGTGAGTTATATATGCTTCACGAGGCCTTGGGCTCGAAAGTAGCATGAGTTACATTCAACTTACAAGGCAGTTAATGTGTTAAAGCAGGACAGATTCCAAAGTTAACAGGCCACCTCTGGATTCACTGTCATCATTAGGATTGTAATTCAACCATGTGAAGCTTTAATGACACTTGTAGATAAGTTTCCTTTGGGCCATCTTCTTGAGACCAGGACAATGTCACCTACAGTGGAAGCCTCTTGCTGGATGGTTGCTGTAAGAATCTTAAGAAAATCCTCAACAGCAGTTGCATATTCAGGGTATTGTATTTGCTCTCACCCACTCAAATTCATTCTTCAATGCTGAGCAGATCTGAGTAGGCCTTGAACCTGGGCCACCTATGGCTTGTGATGGTCCAGCAGCACCTTCACCACATACAGACTTTAAGATCCTGAGAAAACTCCCAGCCATCCCCTGAACAAGTGTTGAGTTAAGACTTCTGACAGTAGCGTCCATACTCTTACCAAGCTGGACATTTCCCTGTCTTTTTGTTACTTAATAAACATCTCACATGTTGCATTATCTATTCTGTGTCCTTCTAATTATCCTCACTGTCCAATAATAATTTATTAAAAATATACAAACACACAGTAAATTACTAAACAATATAGCTGCTATGAAAGGACCTTGCTTGAGAGCCCCTAACATCAGCTGCTGGGGTGAGACAACTGGAGTGCTGTGGCTCTGCAGGTTGGGAGTGTGGAGGTGGGGAATCATCCTTGCACTGCTCAGTCTGCCTGAAAGCCTCATTCTCCATTCTTAATGACTTGGCTCCTAAAGGAGGCTACATCCAACACTGAGGAGCCCAAGAGATCTGGACAGACCCATTTACCCTGAGAGTAACCAGAGAAGTGTAATGGAGACTCCATCCCACAGAAACAAAGGCAGCCCAAGGCACAGCGCACCTGTAGACCATCCACACGCTCCCCATCCTCCAGCACTGTACCAGCCATGGTGCACCCATGAAAGGGTTTACGAGCTTATGCTTCAAATGTTACAGGTCCTAATTACCCACTCTTTTCATGCATACCTATAAGGCTACAGGAGCATACACACATAGACTTTCATAACATGCACACACACACAGCTTTTTTCCCTTAAAGTCACACTCATGGCTCCAAGACAGTTGGGCCAAGCATAGTTTCAGGATCAACCAAACCCTGTGGCCTCTGTGAATTTTAGGCCAGACCACACCACCATGGTAAGTTTTCCCTCAGAGAAAGTATTCTGTTATTGTTACTGTTATTGTTTATTGCCATCTGGCATCTGTTGGGCCCACTCAGTTGATGATATATATAGTAACAACATTGAATTTTATAAAGAAAGTTTTAGAGTCTCAATCCAGTCTCTCCTACAAACACCTGTGCCCACTATTCAAATGTGCCCAGACTCTCTCCATTACAATGAACTTGCTTGATGTGTGTATCACTAAAAAGCATCCATTAACATCCCTAGAGCAAGATAAGAGAAAGTAGTCAAAAATAAAAAAAAATCAGGGAGGAAGAAGTAGAACATCACTATTTAAAAAGTCTGTGATGGTACACCTGAGCACTCAAGAAAATTGACAGGAGAACTACCTCAAACAAGAATATTTAGTAAGGTAACAGGCTAGAGAATTAATAAACAAACAGTAACAGGTCAAAAGACGCAATGAGAAAAAAAAAAGCCCCATTTATAATAGAAACCAGAGAGCAAAAAGATAAAATAAACTTACTCCAGGAAGTATGGAGATTTCTCAGAGAACCCAAATTAGACCTCCCATTTGATCTGCAACCCCATTACTAGGCATCTACCCAGAAGAAAAAAAATCATTTTATCATTAGGACATCTGCACTAGACTATTTATCACAGTTCAATTTTCAATACAACTTAAATGCTCAACCACCCAGGAATGGATTAACAGGCTGTGGTATATGTATACCATGGAATACTATTCAGCCATTAAAAAAAGATGGAGACTTTACATATTTGTATTAACCTGGATTGAGTTAGAATGCATTCTTCTAAGTAAAGCACCACAAGAATGGAGAAGCAAGAATCCAATGTACTCAATTATAATATGAAGGCAGTAGATGATCTAATAAAAAGGTGGGGGGGTAGCGGAAATAGGGAGTGGGAGGAGGAGAGGAGGAAGGGGAAAGCGGGGGGTCACGGTCTAGGATACATCTCTTGGGGGTGGAACACAATTATAAGAGGGACTTTACAAATACAATCAGTGTAACTTAATTCTTTGAATCCTCAATGAATCCCAAACAATAAAAATAAATAAATAAACTTACCCCCCAAAGTTCGAGGTCTATAGGAAGAAAACTTAAGCACAATTCTGAAGGAAACAAAAGAAGACTTGAATAAATAGAAAGACAAGCCATGTTGTGAGACATCAACACTATCTACGTGAAGCCACAAATTTGACATTATATCAATATGAATCCTGATAGACTTTTTTATTTCCTGGAACTAGATGAATGATGATTGGAGAAGATGATTCTGAAGTCTTCTGAGAAAAATGAAATAGGAAAATTTTGAACAGCAAGGGCATTGAGTGGTTTTAGCACACACGATGAAGACTCAGAATTTTACATTGTGTGATAGTACAGGCTAAGGTAACAAAATATAAAGTCCAGAAACAGTCTCAGCTGCATAAAGGAATTTGATATAAGTTTGGGAACTCAGGGGAGGAAAATGGACTTCTCAATAAAGGGTGTTATTACAACTCAGTAATCCATCTGGGAAATATCAGTAAGCCATATCTCATGCCATACACCAGGATAATTTTCAAATGGAACAAAAATGTAAATGTAATAACAGAAAAATAACTATCAGAAAACATGAAAGAATTCTTTTATAAGTTCAGAATGGGTAAGGCCCTTCTAAAAAGATTTGGATTTCAGACATCATGAAAGAAAAGATTAAAAGTTGTACACTATATAGCCAGGTGTTGTGGCAGGTGCCTGTAGTTCCAGCTACTTGGGAGGCTGAGCCAAAAGAATCACTTAAGCCCAAGAGTTTGAGACTGCTGTGAGCTGTGACACCACAGCACTCCACCAAGGGTGACAAAAAAAAAAAAAGAAGTTATACACTATAAAATTAAAACAGCTACATGGATAAAACCAAATAGCTAAATGAAATAGTAAAAGTAAAGAGAAATGACAAATAGAATAATATACAAAAATTGCAACTCACACCTCTTACATATAAAAGAACAAGAAAAAGACCAATGGCCCAGGTAGAAATGGGCATAGGATAGTTCACTAAAAAGAAATACAAATGCTGTACCTCTCCCATTATAAAAGATGAAAATTAAAGCCAGTGAGATACCATTTTTCTACTTAAAAAATTGGAAAGACTCCAAAAGGCGGAAGCCTGCCACTTTTGGCTAGTGGGTGTATAAATTGATACAATCTGTTTGGAAGCAATTTGGCAAAATCTACTAACTCACAAAGGCGTATTCCCTTTGGTCTGATAATTCCATTTCCAGAAATGTATCACAGAGTTTCTTTTATGGGTCCAAAATAACCTTGCTATAAAGTTACTCATTGAAATACTGTATGCAATAGCAAAAGATTCAAATCAGCTTAGATGTACATCAGGAAGACACCAATTAAACAAACTGTGATACAGCCTCAAAGTGGAATACTATGCATCTCTAAAAAGCAATGAGAATATTCTTCAAGAACTGATAAGAAATTGTCACCAAGATTTAATATTAAGAGACAAAAGTAAGGGTGGTGCCTGTGGCTCAGTAAGTAGGGCTCCAGCCCCATATAATGAAGGTGGCAGGTTCAAACCCAGCCTTGGCCAAACGGCAACAACAACAACAATAATAGCCAGGCATTGTGGCAGGCGCCTTCAGACTCAGCTACTTGGGAGGCTGAGGCAAGAGAATCACCTAAGCCCAAGAGCTGGAGATTGCTGTGAGCTGTGACACCACAGCACTCTACCGAGAGCGACAAAGTGAGACTCTGTTTCTAAAAAGAGAGAGAGAGAAAAGTAAGACACAGAATAGAGTGTAGAGAACACTGCTAGTTTTTTACACAAAATTGGGAGAGGAAAGACAATATATATTACCTTTGTTTGTACCTATTTTAAAAATAATTCTTGAAGGATACCCTCATGAAATTAAATAATATTAGATACCTCCCTGAGAAATAGAAACTGGGAAAATGGGGATAGGTTTGTGAAGGAGCCATTTTATCATATCCATTTATAGTTGTTATGTTTGAATTATATAAATGCATTATCTATATTTTAAAGTAAAGCTGTAGCTGAGGGTGACTCATGCCTATAATCTCAGCACTTTGGGAGACCAAGGCAAGAATATCACTTGAGGCCAAGAGTTTGGGACCAGGCTGAGCAACTTAGCAAGATCCCATCTCTAAAAAAAAATAAAGAAACCTAGCTGGCTGTGGTGGTGCGCTCCTGCAGTTGCAGCTGCCCAGGAAACTAAGGCAGGAGGACTGCTTGAGCCCATGAGTTTGAAGTTGTAGTGAGCTCCAGCCAGGGTGACCGAGTAAGACTCAGTCTCAAAAAAAAAAAAAAAAAAAAAAAAGCAGATGGTAATTTTCTAGAAGAATATGCTAAAGAAGGAAGACTAAGCATTATTTTCCTTGCTTAACACAAGTTGTTATAGCCACTCTTACAAAATGTCCGGCAGTAGACACAAATTAGGCTACTCTCATCATCTTGCATAGAGGTCACTGGCAATTTCACTCTTCAGCCCTTGAAGCCCCTACTCCCAGGAGAGGGACAAGGGAAACTGTCAGTGCACGTTC
Source organism: Loris lydekkerianus (assembly GCA_963574355.1). NCBI lineage: Eukaryota > Metazoa > Chordata > Mammalia > Primates > Lorisidae > Loris > Loris lydekkerianus. The sequence continues at coordinate 14,269 of CAUYPK010065714.1, read as the reverse complement.
CCTGCTTAGTAACCCCACCCCAACCATCCCTGGGTTAGTAAAATGATGCAAAAATAGACAGGTGGACCCAAGAAAGTCTTTTCTTGAGAAACTAAAACTGATTTCCCAAACCGCATAGTAAACTTTTAATGAATATATGCCAACTGAATATTTATTATGAAGACACAACTAAAGAATTTGCAACTATATTTTAAGATAAAACTTCCTTGTGAAACAAGAATGCAAATGTGCATGACTTCTCTCATCAGGATCTCCATAATTTGTACATTTTTAACATTTTTTAAATTTTTTAACAAAACGTCACCCTGTTGCTCAGGTTGGACTGCAGTGACACAATTCTAGCTTACTCTAACCTCAAACTCCTGGGATCAAGCAGATCCTCCTGGCTCAGACTCCCAAGTAGCTGGGATTACAGGAGCACCACCATGCCCAGCTAATTTTTCTTCATTATTTCTTTCAGAGATGGACTTTTACTATGTTGCCTAGGTTGGTCTCACACTCCTGAGCTCAAGTGATCCTCCCATCTCAGCCTCCCAAAGTGCTAGAATAACATGTACCACTGTCATAGTTTGGGCTTTTATTTATTTATTTATTTCTTATTTTTGAGACAGAGTCTCACTCTGTTACCCTGGGTAGAGTTCTATGGCATTACTATATCTCACAGCAACTTCCAACTCTTGGGCTCAAGAGATCCTCTTGCCTCAGCTTCCTGAGTAGCTAGGACTGTAGGTGCACACCACCATGCCCAGGTAGTTTGGGGTTTTTTTTCTTACTATTTTTAGCAGAGACAGAGTCTCACTCTTCAGGCTCGTCTTGAACTCCTGAGCTCAAGCAATCCACCCACCTCAGCCTCCCAGAGTGCTAGGATACCAGGAGTGAGCCACCACGCCCAGCATTATTTGGGCTTTTAAACATGATCCTGGTGTCCTACTGTTCTCTCCGAAGCAGCATTTTAACTTCTTGAGTGCTTTACTACTTGCCAGCTTACCATCGGATGCATTAGGATTGGTCCCTAAATGTTATAGACTGAGGCAAACTTACGAATTACTTTCCATGACAACTGTGGCTGTTCAAACCATGGAAGCAGCAAAGTGTCTTGACTTGAGATGTCACACTCTGAGTTAACATGGGGGAGGGGGCATCTCTTTAGTTCTTTGTGGTTGCCCACCGTGGATCCATCCCATACCCAAGACCTGTGGGCTAAGCAAGTATATGTTCAGAAAAAAAAGTTTTCCTCTCTCTTTCTCTCTTTTTCTTCCTTCCTTCCTCTGTCTCACTCCCTTCCCTGCCTAAGCCCTATTTATTATTAAAACTCAAGAAAGTTGTTACCCACTCAAGAAGCCTTCTGTGACTTCTCCATCGAGTGCCCCTCATGATCTTTTCATCTCTTTCCTGTGCCCGTCTTTTATCAAACCACTAATCGCTCCATACTGTAATTGTTCAGCTGTGGATCTACTTTGTCCCAAACTGTAAGCTCTCAGAGGCCAGGGGTGTGTATCATTTATCTGAATCTAAAGAGCTGGAGGTTGCTGTGAGCTATAACACCACAGCACTCTAGTGAGGATGACAAAGGGAGACTCTGTCTCAAAAAAATTAATAATAATAATAATAAAAAGACTAAAACTGTATCACCTGGCACACAGCAGGTGTTCAGGAAAGATCTGATAAATGAATGATGAGGTGGAGAGAAGAAATCTGACTGACCTGTGGTTAGGGGATCTCAGAATTCAAGCCTTTCCTCCTGCTATCAGTTTGCCAAAGCAGGAGGCTTATTTGGGAAGCCTAAAAGATGTCAGGGAACACAGGCTGTCCCTGAGAGTCAATCTCTGCTGGCAAATCTTTAAGCAGATCATTTTAACTTTCCATACAGCGGGGCATGCCAGGAAGAAAACAATCACACCACCATGTTTCCCCGTAGGGTACCTGAGACATAGGAGCTGGCCCCACAGGGGCTAAAGGAGCTGGGACATGAGAAAGGTGTGGCTTCCCGGGAAGGCCCCTCTGGAAATCTGCATCTCAAAGAAAGGAAGTCCAAGACCTGGTTTATCAGAAGTCAGGGGAAAGGGGGACAGAGGTTAACAGCAAGGTGGCTGGGGGGGCTCAGCGCAGGGGTGAAGCAAGCCCCCTCTTTCCCTACTGCCTTTCCTCTCCTTTCTTCTACCACTCCCCTGAGTCGATAGGGGAAACATTAGGTTGAGTAATACAGCCCAAATTGTGATAATGGTAGTGAGAACACAGCCAGGGCAGGGAGCAAGAGCAAATGGGCCCAGAGTCAGGGCGGGAGGAATAGCAAAAGCAGAGAACTCAGATCCCCTCCCGATTGGAGCAGAAAGCCCACAATGAGTAAACACCAAACAGGGAAGTTGAGGAGGCAGAAAGAACTGTCCAGGGGAAAACCGGGAGAGGCGGCCCCAGGGAGCTGTCCTGCGCCCCTGAGTAGGAACATGACAAAAGCATGTTCATTGATAAGACCGACTTGCCACTGACACGCAGTGCAACCAACTAGGAGGCTGCTAGGCGAACCCAGGGGTCTCCAGGAAGAATAGTGAGAGTTCAAGAGTTAAAGCAAATTCTTCATTTCTAAGGAAGAAAATAATCGCTGCCAAAGGACAGATTGTACAGAAGGTGTGAAGAGCATGAAGAGTTACGCTGGAAGATTCCACGGTTTCTACAACCTTGACTGGAAGACTGGACGTCCCCCTGGTGGGAAGTGGGCAATTGAGAGGGGAAGCTGGGATTCGGGATGGGAAGCGGATTAACAAGGCTCATTAATGAGATTACTGGGGGAGGGGGCTGCATCCCAACAGAGTAGGAGGGGACCTGGCCTGTCTCTGCGGTCTGCCACCTCCGACCACCCTACAGCATGAGGACAACGAGTTTTCATATTTTAACTCAAAGATGATTTTACATCATATGATTTTTAAGTCCATTGCATATAAACTCAGAAAAGGTGTAAAGGTTCTCCGCTCTTTTCAGACTCCCAGCATCCCTCGGCATCATTAATGTCACCAATTCCACAAGCTCTGAATGAGGTCCCTGCCAGGGATTTCCAGACAGCCCGTTTGCACCTTTAACTGTGTGTGTATTTATACCGCTCACTTCACCCACTGCTAGGACCTTGGCCTGTGACTGAATTCGGATTTGAATTGGTTACTTCATAGAAATCGCATCTTTTTTAATGAATGTTTCATTCAAGACCAGTGTTTTCAAGTTGCCTTACTTGGAAGGAAAAAGCAGCTCAGGCTAGAAATGTTCTTCCAGAAGTACACTCCCTGTCCCAAGCCCAGTTGATGGAGAGGGAGTCCCTGGAAAGCTCTGGAGGGGTGGGGTAACGGAGGGGGCTATTTTTAGGCTGTGATGTGGCCTTTGGAGGGCTGCTGGCATCAGAGAATGAAGGAGGCCCACTTTCCAGGAGCTACTGGCTGAAGAACTGCAGGGGAAAACGTGCTGTCCAGATGAAGCGTGGGTCTGTCTGGGAACTAGCTGCAGAAGTTCTCGGTGTATTTCCCATGAAATCCTGGCTGGAGGAATAAAGAGCACCTGGGGTCTCCTCCCTCCCCATCGCCCCCTGCCCTCCCTTCCTGTCCACTGTGTCTTCTGACCTTCGCTGCTCTTCTAACCTTCATTTCCCATCAGAACTGTCACCTGGCAAGGAGAGGAGGGGACAGCTGTGAAGACTCTGTGTGACTCCTGAGGGACACCGGGTCCCTGCCTGGACAATCTTTCCGAGGCTACGGAATAGGCAGGACCCAGACCCCTGACATTCACTCCTGTTATACTCAATGTTCCCCGGAATACCTCCCACATAACTTTCTAAATAAAAAATAGTATCATGTCAATATAAATATATCGTGAAATACAAAAGAACCGTGAAGCCAAGAAGATTGGTTTAAACAAGACTAAATTCACATCAAGCCACCAAATTGAGGATTTAGAAATCCATACATTTCCCTGCCTGAAGTATGGACTGATTTCAACTGTAGAGCCCAGCATGGGACTGCAAACAAAGATGGAAACCGTGAACTGGCTCATCTGTTAGGATGGAAGTGTTCGGAGAGCCAGGCTGGTCTTCTTGGAGTTATTTTTGGTAACTCCTCAGGTGTGGCAAGAAACTGGGGTGACCCTGAGGAACGTGAGGATGTCTGAGGTCCTGAACCAGGTGACAATCATCTCTCGAAGAAGCAGCTAAGGGTCCTCTTGCCAAAAGTGATAGGCAGCCAGTAGCCAGGTTTACAGAGCATGTCTATTACAGGCTTGCCTCAAAAATATCTTGGCATTTATGCATGTGTCCCTGAATAAAACCACGTTTGGTTCCTCATGTTGGCAAATTATATTATATGAAAGGAGTCATTGGGTTTATGCTCTCTTGTGAATTGCTTGTTTCACCCAAATTGTTGCTGAGATATTTTTTCCAGGATAATGCATGAGCTGTAATTCATTTTTTTTTTTTTTGCTTTATATACCAAAATGTATGTATTCATTTTCTCCTGGGGGTACATTTGTGTTGTTTCCAGTTTTTTTGTTGTTGTCGTTATTAGCAACAATTCTGCTATGAAACTCTCATGCCTCTCTCCTGGGGCTCAGTTGGGAGTGTTTCTCTAGAGCAGTGGTTCTCAGCCTTCCTAATGCTGCGATACATTTTCACTGTTACAAAGGGGTTGAGACCCAGAGGTTGAGAACTTCTTCTCTGGAAAGTAATTAATAGTGGAATTTCTGGGACATCTGGTATTTTGCAGCTTTAACTTTTCTAGATAAAGCCATTCCCCCCACACAGAAATTGTATTAATTTATACTTCCACTCGTAACATTTTGCTCCACACCCTTGGTATTGTCTGAATTATTAACTTTTACCAGGTGTGTGGCATAAAATAGTGTTTCCTCTTTGTTTTAATTTGTATTCCCCCAAATAATAACTAAGTTGAGCATTTTTTCATGTTATCCATTCGTGTTTCCTGTTCTGTAATGTTCCTGTTCACATCTTCCTTTTTTATTTACTTACTGTGTGCTCTATCTTTTCCTTGGTGATTTTTATGAGTTATTTATATATTCAGGGTAATGATCCTTTTGGTTTATATGTGTTACACATCTTCTTCCTGTTTGGAGCTTTTATTTTCACTCTTTTTATAGGGTCTCATAGTAATTAATTCTTAACGAAGGTAACAGGATTCATCAGTCTTTTCTTTTGTAAGTTGCACTTTGGTGCCATGTCTAAGAATCCTTGCTGAGGTCTTAGAAATGTTCTATGCTCTGTCCAAAAGGCTTAAAGTTTGGCCTTTTACTTTTGAGTCCTTAATGGGTCTACAATTGATTTTTGTACATGGTGCGATACAGGACTCCAATTTCATTTATTTTCCCTGTAGATAAGTATGGAATAGTCTAGCACTCTCCTACGTAACTTAATACCATTTTGTCATTTATCAAGTTTCCAAATGTGCTTACTCTGGGCTCTCTATTTTCTTCCAGTGGTCATTTTGTCCATTCTTGCCCTAATATCCCATTGTCTTGATTACTATTGCTTTAAAACAAGATTTAATAGCTATTACTCAAATCCCTCCATTCTGTCTTTTTCTCTTTTAGGCTGTGTTGGGTATTCTTCCACATCAATATTAGAATCAGCATGTCCACGTCCTTGAAAAATCATGCTGACATTTTCATTGGAAATGCTTTCAATCTAATGTTCAAATTTGGGAAAATGGGCATAACTTCCAAGACTGTGAATTCTCCATTTATTTATATCCTATTTAAGGCCTTTCAGAAGTTGGACAAGTTTATCTACATAGATTTTACACATTTTTATTAGATTGATTCCTAAGTACCTTCTATTTTTATTGATGTTGTAAATAACAGTTTTATCTCATTAAATTTTCCAAATGTTAACTGGTGTATAAAATGCAATTGACTTGTTTATATTAGGTTTCTAATTGACAAGTTTGCTAACCTCTCTTATTAATTCTAACAGATTACCTATGTTTCTATGTAAGTAATCATCATCTATAAATGATGACAGTTTTGTGTCTTGCTTTCTAATCCTGTGTCTTATGAACTTTTTTTTCCCTTATTGCTCTGGATAGAAAGTGCTGAAAGCAGGGATCCTTGTCTCGTTCCTCCTTTTTCTACTCCCTCATATAAGTGCAGTGTTTGCCATAAGTCCTGTATCACTGCAGTCCCCAATCCTCAAGCCATGGACCAGTCCTGGTCAGTTGCTTATTAGAAACCTAGTCATGCAGCAGTGGGGCAGCGCAGGCAAGCAAGTGAGTGAAGCTTCATCTGTAGTTACAGGTACTCCCATCACTAACATCACCTGAGCTCTGCTCCTGTCAGATCAGTGGTAGCATTAGTCACAGAAACACAAACTCTACTGCAAACTGCACATTCAAGGGATCTAGGTTGTGGGCTAATGGTTCAAGGGTCATCTAATGTCTGATGATCTGAGGTGGACCTGAGGCTGTGATGCTAGTCCTGGGGAGTGGCTGTAAATACAGATTATCATTAGCAGAGAGGTTTGACTGCACAGAGACCATGATAAATCAGTTGCCTTCAGACTCACTCCAAACCCTATCAGTGAGCGGCAAGTGACAAATTGCATGCAGTGCCAGGCTTTATCATCACAAGTGAGTTGATGTACTTCCATGGTCCAGATGCCTCTGCAGCAGGCTCTAAGTCAGAGTCCAACCCTTATTTTAGTCTCCTCATGGCTAAGAATGGCTGCCATGGCGGGATAGCTTTCTGGTTTCACTAGTCAGGTCAAGGACATCACTTCTGAATGTGAGTCTACTGTGTCATCCATAGAAATGCTGGCTAGCAGAAAAATGTCACCTGAACTAAATAACATTTTGCAAGATGTGATTAAAATTATCCCATGAAAATACATGCCCTAATTCACATCTGTTTGCACAGCTCTGTAACAGGCTGGATGCCGAGCACACACCTCTTCTCTTAATACACGGAAGTGAGATGCTTTCTCAACATAGATCCTGTCCAGAGTTTTTCAGTTACAAGAGCTACTCAGAGATTTCTTTTAGAAAAACAGTCACCATTGGCAGCACATTTGAGTGACACAGAGAGAGTCACAAAACTTGCCTCATTTATGTGATACATCCAACCCGCTTAACAAACTCAATCTGTCACTTCAGGGCAGAATGACAACTGTGTCTGGTCGGTAGATAAAGTGGCTGCCTTCAAAGCCAAACTGGAATCATAGGGGTGTCAAGTGAACTTTGGGATTTTTGACATGTCTCAAACATTAGCAGAGATTTTTTAAGAGACAGAGCCAGGGCCTCCTTTCTCCCAGCTGCTGCGTGATCACCGATCTCAGCTTTCAAAAGAGTGTGAGCATCACTTCCAAACCACAAAAGACCCCCGAACTGGGAAGCAATAGATCCACAACCCGTTTATGAATAAGCCAAGTAAATCAGCTTTGTCCTTTCTAGAAGGGGATCAACTGCTTGAAATCACAAGTGACAGTGGCTTTAAAAGTATGTTTGAGACAACTTCAAATTTCCATATGTTCTTTATTAAAGTCTAGGCAGTCCCACCAGCAGTGTAGAAGTGTTCCCATTTCTCCACATCCATGCCAACATCTCTGGTCTTGAGATTTTGTGATATAGGCTAGTCTTACTGGAGTTAGCTACCCAGAAGACCAAAAATCACACTACAACAAAGATATTTGTACCAGAATGTTTATTGCAGCCCTATTCATAATTGCTAAGTCATGGAAAAAACCCAAGTGCCCATCAATCCATGAATGGATTAATAAATTGTGGTATATGTACACCATGGAATATTATGCAGCCTTAAAAAAGATGGAGACTTTACCTCTTTCATGTTTACATGGATGGAGCTGGAACATATTCTTCTTAGTAAAGTATCCCAAGAATGGAAGAAAAAATATCCAATGTATTCAGCCCTACTATGAAACTAATTTGTGGCTTTCACATGAAAGCTATAACCCAGTTACAACCTAAGAATAGGGGGAAGGGGGGAAGGAGAAGGAGGGAGGAGGTGGGCAGAGGGATGAGGATTGGTGGGATTACACCTGCGGTGCATTTTACTAGGGTATATGTGAAACTTAGTAAATGTGGAATGTAAATGTCTTAGCACAATAACTAAGAAAATGCCAGGAAAGCTATGTTAACCATTGTGATAAAAATGTGTCAAATCGTCTATGAAACTAGTGTATGGTGCCCCATGATCACATTAATGTACACAGCTATGATTTAATGAAAAAATAAACAAATGAAAAAGAATGACAAATTTACCTAATATTTCAGAATAATAAAATTTTAACTGGGTCAAGTCTAAAAAAAAAGAGCCCAAGCTGGAGGAATCACCCTACCAGACCTCTGACTGTACTATAAATTGATAGTGATCAAAATAGCATTTACTGGCACAAAAACAGAGAAGTTGATGTCTGGAACAGAATAGAGAACCAAGAGATGAATCTAGCTACTTACTGTTATTTGATCTTTGACAAGCCAATTAAAAACATTCAGTGGGGAAAAGACCCCCTATTTAACAAATGGTGCTGGGTAAAATGACTGGCAACCTGTAGAAGACTGAAACTGGACCCACACCTTTCACCATTAACTAAGATAGACTCTCACTGGATCAAAGATTTAAACATAAGACATGAAACTATAAAAATACTAGAAGAAAGTGCAGGGAAAACTCTTGAAGGAATTGGCCTGAGTGAATATTTTATGAGGAGGACTCCCCAGGAAATTGAAGCAGTATCCAAAATACACTACTGGGACCTGATCAAACTAAAAAGCTTCTGCATAGCCAAGAACATAGTAAGTAAAGCAAGCAGACAGCCCTCAGAATGGAAGAAAATATTTGCAGGTTATACCTCTGACAAAGGTTTAATAACCAGAATCCCCAGAGAACTCAAACATATTAGCAAGAAAATAACAAGTGATCCCATCTCAGGGTACACAACAGACTTGAAAAGAAACTTCTCTACAGAAGACAGGTACATGGCCTACAGACACATGAAAAAATGCTCATCATCCTTAAGCATCAGAAAATTGCAAGTCAAAATTACTTTGAGATATCACCTAAGTCCAGTAAGATTTGTCCACATAACAAAATCCCAAAACCAGAGATGTTGGTGTGGATGTGGAGAAAAGGGCACACTTTTGCACAGCTGGTGGGAATACACACTAATACATTTCTTTTGGATGAATGTTTGCAGAAAACTTAGAGATCTAAAAATAGACCTGCTATTTGATCCTATAATTCCTTTACTAGGTATATATCCAGAAGACCAAAAATCACAATATAACAAAGATATCTGTACCAGAATGTTTATTGCAGCCCAATTCATAGCCAAGTGCCTATCGAACCACGAATGGATTAATAAATTGTGGTACATGTATACCATGGAATATTATGCAGCCTTAAAGAAAGATGGAAACTTTACCTCTTTCATGTTTACATGGATGGAGCTGGAACATATTCTTCTTAGCAAAGTATCCCAAGAATGGAAGAAAAAGTATCCAATGTACTCAGCCCTACTATGAAGCTAATTTATAGCTTTCACATGAAGGCTATAACCCAACTATAGCACAAGAATATGGGGAAAGGGCCAAGGGAGGGTAAGGGAGGGGGAGTTTGGAGTGGAGGGATAGTAATTGATGGGGCCACACCTACAGTGCATCTTAGAATGGGTGCAGGTGAAACTTACTAAATGCAGATTACAAACGTCTACATACAATAACTAAGAAAATGTCATGAAGGCTATATTAAACAGTATGATGAAAATATTTCAGATTGTATATGAAACCAGCACATTGTACCCTTTGATTGCACTATGTACACAGCTATGATTTAATAATAATAATAATGATAATGATAATGATAATAAAAGATTGTAAGACAAATTTCAAAAACTCATCCAGTAAAGAAAGAAAAATATATATTATTATACTCAGGTTGTTGGTTTGATCCTTTAATAGAGACAAACATAAGTATGGCTTAAATAAGATAGGCTGATTTCTCTTTCCACCACCCCGCCACCACATACAAAGTCCAGACTGATCAGCAATTTAATAGGGCATATATTCTTAATGAAATTACCTTGTGACTAGGTTGATTCTATTTTGTTGCTACCTCATTCCCCAGAATTTACCCATGGTTTAGCAATACAACATACATATTCCAGAGAGCTAGGAAGGGAAAAAGGAAGTATGCAACTTCCTTTCCAGAAAAATGTTGTACATAAATGAAGGCTGTACTTGTCTCTTGCTCACATATCCCTTAGCCAGAACTTAGTCCCATGGCAATACCTGATGATGAGAGCATAGTTGAATATCCATGTGCCAAGCTACAAATCAGTTTCTATAAATTCAAAGTGAAAGGAAAGATTAGATAATGGAGATAATTAACGTTCTCTGTCATAAAGAGAGAAAGGAGAACACAATTATGTGACCATACCAGGAGTTCCAATATCCAAACAATAGTTAATTCCCTGAGAGAACAAAAGGAAATAAGATGAAAAAAAACAATTAAGGCTGGTGCCTGTGGCTCAAAGGAGTAGGGCGCTAGCCCCATATGCTGGAGGTGGGGGGTTCAAGCCCAGTCCCAGGCAAAACAAAAACAAACAAACCATTAAATATGTTAAAGAAAATTTAACCATTTGGACAAGAAAATAAATGAATCTAAACCCACATCACAGTACTTCATTAGGAAAGTTTGGAATGCTAGCCACAATGAAAATATTGTGCAAGATTTCAGGTGAGATAGGGAACAGACCATACATAAATGATTAAGATTAGAAATTTCTTTGGAATTTTCAATAGTGAATTGGAAGCCAGAAAAGAAAAAAGAAATGCCTCAGAAAACTCTTAATGAAAGCATAATTGTCAAACTAGAATATTTTATCTACTCAATGTAAAAATTATAAGGCCAGTTATAATAAATTTATCATGTCCCTTTGCTGAGAAAGTTACTACAGCATATTATCTTTCAAAATAGTAGGTAAATGAAGAGATTAAGAATCAAGAGGAAGGGAGAATCAGGAGATTTAATAAATGAGAGGTGAGAGGAAGGGAGGGTGGTGTAGGGAAACCCCAGGATGACATCTGGTCATAGTCATAGAGGCAAATCAGTCCAGACTGAAGGAGATTAAAATGCTCAGGAATAACTTTGAAAGCAAGATGAAACTGAAAGATCTTTCCATGTATCTGAACATCTTAAAGAAAATTTAGAAAACTGTTATAAGAGTTTTGACTTAAATTTAATAAGTACATAGAAAAACAAGCATACCAAAAGCAACTAAAATAAGGAGCAATAGGAAGGATGTTTATAAGTGGATAATGTGGAAAAGAAAAAAAAAAAAACTTGAATTCTCATTAGAAAGGTGGATCAGTGCTAAAGCTAAATATGTGAGATTGTCACAAAGTAGCCTGTTACTGTAAGACATACTATTTAATATTTGGGTAAATCAAATCAAAATCATTGTGTATTTAATTGCTGAATAATGAGCTTCAGAGTTGTTTAATGAAGAGGTAGGACACTTTTCAGAGCACATATGTTGCAGTGAGCTATAGGGTTTTCGGCTTGGTCAGAAAGACAGTAAGCTGACCAGGTAAGATGAATGGACACCACTTGTAGTTTCACATACAGCACGAGTATAATTTATCCTGCATAATAGAAAACAGTATCCATGGGATGATGTCCATTCAGGCTGCATAAAGAAATTCCAATGGAAAATTATTACCCTTAGCTCATCACGGCATGGTCTTTACTTTCTTCTCTCTTCAGTTTCTCTCCTTTCCACCCACACACAAAAACACAATAGCAAATTCAATCAGCTGTGGCTTGGAATTATCTATATTCAGAACAAATCACTGAGAGCCACTCAGCCTGAGGTTGTCTTTGTCTCTCAAAAAAAAAAAGGAACAGAAAAAAAGGAGGAAGAGGGATTGAATAGGGTATATGCCAATGGAACAAATGCAAAGGCTCCCAAATAATCTCCCTACATGCTTGTTTCCCTGTTCTCTGATGTCTAATTGGAAGCAGCGAATATCCAACACCCCACTGTTTCTCAGAAGTTTCATTAGAAGCCAATGTGGTTCTGAATTAGAATAAGTGCAACATCTGCCATTGATGTCTGTGTTTTGCAGGTGTTATTGCCAAGTGCCAATGCTATGCAGTGTTTGCCCACCACTGCCCACGTGAGACCAAACCCACGCTTAATAAGACAGAGACTGCATTGTCATGACATATGTGCCATAATATTCTCTGCATTTAAGCCCCAGAAGCACGGTTATTTAGCTAACACAGTGTTTTGCTATAATCATAGCAGTTTTTCTTCCGGCAGTAAAAGTCTCACCAACTACAGTTAGGCATAGTCTGCTTTCCAATTACTTGCTGATGCTATGCCAAGTACAGAGTAATATTTTCATATATCATTAAACAAATGCAGTTGTGCTCCCCAAACAGGTTTCAGTTTGGCTAAACTACATCCATTAAAGCTTTCATAAATGGCACACCCTTCAGCTTGTAGTTTCTTTTTCCTCATAAATATTTAAACTGCACAGATAATACTTCAACTTCCCAGCAAGTGCTGCATTAGCTGAGCAATCTTTAAAGCATAAAAGTTTGTAGCCAGAGAAAACTAGGAAGAAATAAATGAGTTGTACCACTAGAAAAAACATACTACATTTATTATATTTCTTTTTTCCAAGAAATACGCATTTCTTTTCTCTCTCTGTGTATGTAGTAATAATTTGAGAGATCTGCATATCAATTAAAGCATATTTAAGTATATTAGGCACTACACTTTTATATTAAAAGGTGAGCAATAAAAAAAAAAAGTGAGCAATAGTCTACTTTCCAAAGACTTATGATTATAAGACGTTTTTGAAGAGTGGAAAAATTAAACCCGAGTCTTGAAGTTTAATTGTCATTCTGTAGTGTAGGGATAAGTGTAATGCTATTTTTTTTTGTCAAAAGAAAGTTTGAGGTGAAAGAAGAACTTTTTTACACAGTAGGTGAACTTCTTTGGTTGAGTTATTGAGGGAACATTTGGTTGGTAGAAACCAAAACCCATCCCAGCTAGAATAAATGAAGGGAGATTTATTTAATTTATCTCTAAAAAAATGCAGTTCTTTAAACTAAATGAAAGAATGAGTCACAGAATCCAACTGTAGAAGTCATGGGCAGCAGCTGTTTCCTCTTTCTTCCAGGTAAACGCCAAACTCTGTTCACCTTTCCCTCTGCTGTTCTCTCGAGAAGTTGTCCAAGAACTTCTGCAAGGTTCTTTGTTTCATTTTCCTCATAATTTCAGTTTAGCACAGATTTGGGATTAATATTTGAACCAGCTATCACCACAGTTTTCTACAACCACACAGTTAGAGGGACAAAATTGCTTTGCACAACTCAATCACAAAAATGCTTTGCACAACTCAATCCAAATTCTTGAGAGAAATAGAGCTGAGTGAGATGGGGTCAGGTGCACAATTCAGTCTAGTCACCTGAAACCAACATGGATTCCTAAGTTTAAGTTTGTCAGAATACAAGTTAAAGGAGGAAAAATGAATGAGAAAGGAATTCAATACACCTATTACCCAATCTTCAAGAAAATTTAAATAGAGTTTGAGGTTTTGGATATAAAAATGTTCCATAAAAATTACACATTTCACATTGAAATTTATAAATTATATTCATATACATTACCGTATGTGATTTTTATGACGTCCTTATGGGATATGAAAGGAAGATGATGGCACCACACTTTAAATAGAGTAGTGAAGGCCAGGAAGGTGGAACACACTGTCTTTGGGAGACTCTTTTGGACATAGCCTCTCTAAACATTTCTGAATGTACCTAAACATTCCAAACACCTTAGTAATATTAACCAGACTCTTAGAGTTAAAGAGATAAAGGGCGGGGGGTGGGGGGGGCTGGATTCAATGCCAGAACCTGAAGATTCAGAATTTTGTGATGTGAAATATTTTGATCATGTGTTTAGAAGGGAAGAACAATAACTACTGAAATCTCTATCTTTTTAAAATTTTAATTGTGGTAAACACACTTCACATGAGATCTACCCTTTTAACAGATTTCATTTTTTATTTTTTTTTTAAATATGACAATGGAGCTTTAATAGAAATTGTATTAAAAGTATATATTGCTTTGGGTAGTATAGACATTTTAACAATGTTGATTCTTCCCAGCCATGAGATCATATCAATGTACACAGCTATGATTTAATTTAAAAAAAAAAAAAAAAAAGTAAATTAGTTTTTCTGGCACCACTCTGACT
>CAUYPK010065712.1:0-75174 GCA_963574355.1 Loris lydekkerianus | reverse complement strand
AGTACCCCTCCCTCCCCCTCCCTCCCCCCTCCCTCCTTTCCCTTTCCCCCTTTCCCCTATTCTTAGGTTGTAACTGGGTTATAGCTTTCATGTGAAAGCCCTAAATTAGTTTCATAGTGCTTTTTTCAATTATTACTGTTAGTGTAAATAGAAATTATAAAAGGAAGTTTTTGAATTATAGTACATTGTATTAAGAATTAGAATTGTACAAATATCTTGCATGTAATTAGTCTAAATTGGGGGTTAGCAAACTATGGCCTATGGCCAAACTTGAATCTGCCATCTGTTTTTGGATGGCCTGTAAACTAAGAATCATTCTCAGGGGGTGCCCATAGGTCATTGGGTAGGGTGCTGGCCACATAGATGGAGGCTGGCAGGTTTGAACCCTGCCCAGGCCTGCCGGACAACAATGATAACTACAACAGCAACAATAAAACAAACATTGCGGGGTATTGTGGCATGGGCCTGTGGTCCCAGCTACTTGGGAGGCTGGGGCAGGAGAATTGCTTGAACCCAAGAGTTGGAGGTGCTGTGAGCTATGACACCATGGCATTCTACCCAGGGTGACAGCTTGAGACTCTGTGCCCCCCCCCCCAAAAAAAAGAATCATTCTCACATTTTTAAATGTTTGAAAATTTTTTTAAATGTCCTCTTAAATTAGTGTCAATCATGAACTTATTTGTTCATTTGTTCATTACTTATTTGTTCATTACTTCCATGTATTTTTGTCAGAAACAGAAACTGAGTATCCTGATTTGTCCTACCGTCCAGCAATTCATTGGCTTCAGGAAAGTAAAGTTTCATTGTGACATTTTGAGTCCAGGGCAAAGATTGAAATTCTTTTCAGAATGAGAAGAACCACCTTCAACCATTCCCCATAGAAAAAAAGACTTTTTTTTTTTTTGAGACTGAGTCTCACTTTGTCACCCTCAGTTGAATGCTGCAGTGTCATAGCTCACAGCACCCTCCAACTCTTGGGCTCAAGCTATTCTCTTGCCTTAGCCTCCTAAGTAGCTGGGACTATAGGTACCTGCCACAACGCCCAGCTGTTTTTAGAGACAGAGTCTTGCTCTTGCTCAGGCTGGTCTCGAACCTGTGAGCTCAAAGGCAATGCACCAGTCTCGACCTTCCAGAGTGCTAGGATTATAGGCATGAGCCACCACACTCGGCCTGAAAAATATACATTTTACAAAAAAGAGAGCTGAACTCAAATGTTTATAGCAGCACAATTCATAATTGCAAAGATGTGGAAACAACCCAAGGGCCTTTCAGTACATGAGTGGATTAATTTAAAAAATGGTGAACTAATACCTCTTGTATTAACCTGGATGGAACTGGAGACCATACTTCTAAGTGAAGTATCAAAAGAATGGAAAATGAAAACCTCATGTACTCACTATTAAGTTGAACTAATATCAACACTTATGTGCATGTATGGAAATAACACTCATCAAAAATAAAGTAGGTGGGGGAGGGGTAGGGATGGGCAATTTCACACCTAATGGGTACATGCACACTATCTGTGTGATAGGCACACTTATAACTTTGCTCAAATGGTACAAATGCAATTTATATAACCAAAATGTTTGTACCCCATAATGTTCTGAAATAAAACTTAAAAAATAAAATACTTAGCATGTTAAAAAAATGTTAAATAGAAATAAATTATAGAAAATAGGAAAAAGAAATGTTTTGTTGCAAACTTGATGACATTGCTTAATGTTAAATTATAAAGCAGAGCAATGCATACTTGTTAAACTTGTTAAACTTTAAGTTGTTTGAATCACTATTAATATCGATATATACTTCTTGTGCTATTAAAGTTAGAACAAGAGAGATATCCATTCCTACACAAATCACAAAGAGTATCTTTTTTGAGCTTAAACGAAAGTTGCAGCAATGTTTTTTAAACCGTCACATAAGAAAATTTCCTTAGTTCAGAATCCATTTAACTCTGCAATTAAAGAATTTCCACCTAACCTTCTACTGGAAGTGATTAGTTAGCAATGTAATGGCATGCTAAATTGCAATTATCAGAAAGTAATCTAATAGGATTCTGTAATGCCTTCAAGTTATGAATATTCTCAAAGTCACATGCTTGATATTAGTGAAAATGGTAGAGTAAGAAACTCAAAAATTTTGTCCCTCCTCACAAAAACAAAGAAACTGTCAGAAACTATCAGAACCAGTGTTTTCTGAACTCTGAAAACTAATTAAAAACCTATAGAAACCAGGAGAATGTTTAATTGAGAAAAATCACTGAATCTTGGTCAAAACAGAAAGCTTTTTGGCACTTTAACTTACCTTGGTCCTACAGGCTATTTCCAGCTGGGGTGGGTGGTGACACTAACAGAAACAGGCTGCATTCCTAGTTGGAGAACTGGTACAGAGTGTGCAGAGTGAATCTCATTCACAAAAAATTGTGGTTTTAACCTTTCTGGTGGCTTCTTAGAGAACCAGCTCAAAGGACTTGCCCTTAATTTACCTATGTCATAACTCTCCCAGTGCTGAGGTGGTTACCCAGGGAGTCTTTTTGAAAAATAGGTATAAACAAATTAATCAGTCCCTGCTGCCTGAAGCAATGGAGAACAGTTGGGGCAAACAATAGACAACAAAAACCTTCAGGTTTTGGTTCTAGGTGCTTAAGAAAGAACAAACTCTGTAAGCCAGGTGCACAGAGCTAGGGCCTCCTAGCACACTGGAAGGCTGAGGCAGGAGGATCCCTTGAGCTTAGGAGTTGACACCAACTGAGCAAGAGTGAGTGAAAAATTAGCTGGGCGTGGTGGTGGGCACCTGTAGTCCCAGCTATTCAGAAGGCTGAGGAAGGATGATGGCTTAAGTCCAGGAGTTTAAGGTTACTGGGAGGTAGGCTGACACCATGGTACTCTACCCTGGGCAACAGAGTAAGACTCTGTATAAAAAAGAAAATAAAAGAATTAAAGGAACTCTGTCAAAGGCAGTGCCTGTAGCTCAGTGGGCAGGGCACCAGCCACATACACCGAGGCTGGCGGGTTCGAATCTGGCCTGGGCCAGCTAAAGCAATAATGACAACTACAACAGAAAAATAGCCAGGTGTTGTGGCAGGCGCCTGTAGTCCCAGCTACTTGGGAGGCTGAGGCAAGAGAATTGCTTAAGCCCAAGAGTTTGAGATTTCTGTGAGCTGTGACACCATGGCACTCTACCCAGGGCGACAGCTTGAGACTCTTGTCTCAAAAAACACACACACACACAAAAAAAAAAACACTCTGTCAAATCATTAGCTGACCACTAAACTAATGGAACAGACATTTCAGTGGCCACACATGACAAAGAATATTGTCTCTGTAAAGTTAGTTCAAAGAGCTAAGCCAACAATAGCAACTATAAGCAATAACAACAAACTCACAAAAAGGGGAGGGAATCTAATTTTCAGAGTTGCACAATTATTATATTCAGTTTTAAAATGTTCTATTTTCAACAAAAAATTATGACGTGAGCAAAGAAAGAAGAAAACATGGCCAACACACACGGGAGGAAAGCAACTGATGGAAATTATCCGTGAATAGGCCCAGACATTGGATTTAATAGGCAAAGACTTTAAACCAGCTTTAAAAAATATACTGAAAGAGTTACAGAAAACAATTACCTAAGAAATAAGAAAAACATAAGAACCCAAAGTGGAACAGTCCAGGAGGTTGCTCTGTTCTTCGTTGTTGTCCAAGCCCATGTGGTCCCACAGAGCAGGATGTATGGCCCAGACTCCCTACATACATTGGACATTCATTCCCTGATAGGTTTACCTTCTTCCCTAAAGGTCTTACTACTGTACCTGAGGAAAGAGAAAGTGTATCTTCTCCATGATCAAGAAATTATTCATTTCTTTTTCACTATAGCTTTCAGAAACATCTCTCAAAAAAAATCAATACACTGCCCCTAAAATTACCTGGCCTAAATGCTTAAGTGTTACTGACATGGGATCTTGCCTTCTAGGGGACGATTGTTAACGTCTGAAACATCTTCAGTTGTCACAACTTGAGTTATACTTCTGGTAGAAGGTGAGGGATGCTGCAAAATCTCCTACACGTACAAGGCAATCCCCCATAACAAAGGATTATCTGGCCCAAAACAGCAATAGTGCTAAGGTTGAGAAACGATGTTATGGACTACATTTTAAGTAGAAAATATACAACTTGAGATATAAAAATAGCTAGCCAATTTTTTTAAAAAATAGCATTTATTGGATTTTGATCGGGAATTTCACACTTTTTTTTGAACCAAAATGAAATGCAGATTTTGTTGTTATTATTATTATTATGGGTTAAGGGGGGGGGGGGTTGACAGAGTTTCACTCTACTCACCCTGGTAGAGTGCCATGGTGTCATAGCTCACAGAAACCTCAAACTCCTGGGCTCAAGTGATCCTCTTGTCTCCGTCTCCTGAGTAGCTAGGATTATAGGCTCCTGGCCAGAACACCTGGCTATTTTTAGAGATGGAGTCTTGCTGCTCAGGCTGGTCTTGAACTCTTGAGCTCAAGCAATCCTGTCTTGGCCTCCCAGAGTGCCAGGATTACAGGCATTGAGCCACCACTTATTATTATTATTTTGTATTGCTGTATTTAGTAAAGAATTCAGCCTTGAATCTTCCAATTGGAAGCAGTATTTAGTTTTATTCATTTTCATAACCAAAGACCATTGTGGAGAAGTATAAATACTTCTGAACATGGAGAGATTCTTTGCACAATGGATTTTATATTACAGACCTTGTCTCTCAACGTATAAGATCACAGACTCCTTTTCTAAATAAAATATTTTTAATGCTCCCTTTACTATTCTGATTTGAAATTCAGGCTTAATACAACTTGCAGAAATAATTTAAAATGTATGCAATTCTCTAACTGTAATATAAACTCTTCTTCCCATAAGAGGAGAGATGCGTTTAAGTATGCTAAGGCCTGGCCATCATTATATCTGAAATATAATAGTTAGATGCCTATACACAAATCCAATGTTCAGATTTAAGGCAAGATAACTGAATATTGTCAATACTTCTGAGTAATTTTTTTTTCTTTTTTTAGACTCATTTTGTCGTCCTTGGTAGAGTGCTGTGGTGTCATAGCTCACAGCAACCTCAAACTCTTGGGCTCAGGCGATCTTCTTGCCTCAGTTTTTCATTTGTTTTAGTAGAGACCAGTCTTACTCTTGCTCAGGCTGGTCTCAAACTCAAGCAATCCACCTGCTTGGGCCTCCCAGAATGCTAGAATTATAGGAGTGAGCCACCATGCCTGGCTTAATTTTTTCTTTTCTGAGATAGGGTCTTGCTCTGTCATCTGGGGTAGAGTGCTGTGGTATCATCATAGCTCATTGCAACCTCAAATTCCTGGGCTTAAGCAATCCTCTTATCTTAGCTCCTGAATAGCTGGGACTATAGGTATGTACTACCATGCTCAGGTAATATTTCTATTTTTCATAAAGACAAGTCTCACTCTTGCTTATGCTGGTCTTGAACTCCTGACCTTAAGCAATTCCTTCCCCCTGACCTTCCAAAGTTCTGAGATTACAGGTGTAAGCCATTGCACCTGGCCTATATGTAATGTTTTGAAGTAAGGGCAAAATAACTGTGTATACATATATATTTAAAATATATCTACTAATTTAAACTATATTGTATAATATGTATTAGATCAGTGGTTCTCAACCTTCCTAATGCCACAACCTTTTAATACAGTTCTTGTGGGTCCTGTATTAGATGATTATCTATATGTGTATACTGGTATAGGTTTTATGTGTGTGTGTATGAATTATCATGAATGTAACTGTGGCTATGCAGAGTGACATAGTTGTTCTGTATTGTCAACTCAAAACCCATAAATAGTATTGCCACAATGATGTGATTTTCTCAAATTAGCAAAAATTCTTATAATTTTCTTATAATACCAACCAACTCTTTGAATACCAAGCAAAGCAAAGCACTGTTTTCCCTCTATTATTTACTCAATGGTTACACTGGAAAATTCTGTACATATTACAATTGTGAAAAAAATTAATGTTCATTTGTATGTGAAATAAAGTTATATTCTGGCTCTGATAATGGTAAACAGAGTTTCCCCCCATGTGAATATCTAGTATTCATTTTGATAGAGCTTTTGTATGGGACTTGGCAGGAATGTGAGGAGAAATTTTAAATGCAGGAATTCAAAAACAGAAGGGGTAGCAAGTGTTCATTTTATGGTTTCTCTAATGATTAATGATGATGATGATGATCATCTTTTCTGGTGATTTTTGCCTATTATCTGCTTTGAAGAAATGTCTAAATTCAAGTTTTGTTTTGAGACAGAGTCTCATTTTGTCACCCTTGGTAGAGTGTCATGGGGTCATAGCTCACAGCAACTTCCAGCTCTTGGGCTTAAGCGATTCTCTTGCCTCAGCTTTCCAAGTAGCTGAGACTATAGGTGCCTAGAACAATGCCTGGCTATTTTTAGAGACGAGGTCTTGCTCTGGCTCAGGCTAGTCTCCAATCTGTGAACTCAGGCAATCCACCTGCCTTGCCCTCCCAGAGTGCTAGGATTATAGGCATGGGCCACTGAGCCTGGCCTTATATTGAAGTACTTTATCCATTTTTAATTATTTATTGTTTTATCATTGAGTTGTGAGAGTTCTTCACAAATCCTGGATACTAAATTCTTAATCAGATACATGATTTTCAAATATTTTCTCTAATTCTTTGTTGTTTTTATACTTTCTCAATAGTGTCCTTTGATGTGCTAAGTTTTTACTTTTGATGAAGACCAATTTGTCAATTTTTTTCTTTTGATTCTTCTGCTTTGGTGTCGTACTTAAGAAACTACTACCTTGGTGGTGCCTGTGGCTCAGTGGGTAGGGCCACATACACAGAGGCCCTGGCCAGCTGAAATCAACAGTGACAACTGCAACAACAACAACAACAAAAATAGCCAGGCATTGTGGCAGGTGCCTGTGGTCCTAGATACTTGGGAGACTGAGGTAAGAGAATCGATTGAACCCAGGAGTTTGAGGTTGCTGCGAGCTGTGATGCCATGGCACTCTACCGAGGGCGACATTAGTGAGACTCCACCTCAAAAATAAAAAAATTAAAAAAAATTAAAAAAAGTAAGAAACTACTACCTAATCCAAGCTAATGAAGATTACACTGTTTTCTTCTAAGAGTCTTATGTTTAGCTAACTGACCCATTCTGAGTTAATCTTTGTATATAATATGAAATGGAAGCCCAAATTTATTCTTTAGCATACAGGTATTCAGTTGTGCCAGCTTATTTATTAAAAATACTATTCCTCCAGTATTGGCACTCTTGCTAAAGGTCAGTTGATCATAGATATTTGGGTTTATTTATGGACTCTCAATTCTATTTCATTGATCTATAGGTACCACACTGCTTGATTACAGCAGCTTTGCAGTAAAATTTGAAATTGCTATGTGTGAGTTCTTTGGCGTTTTTTTTTTGTTTGTTTGTTTGTTTTTTGTTTTTTGCTCAGGGCTGGGTTTGAACCCGCCACCTCCGGCATATGGGGCTGGCACCCTACTCCTTTGAGCCACAGGAGCTGCCCTGGCTCTGTCTTTCTTTATCAAGATTGTTCTAGCTATTTAGAGTTCCTTGTAATACTGTGTGGATTTTAGAATCAGCTCATCCATTTTTGGAAAAGAAGGACTTGCAGTTTGAATAGAGATTGTATTTAAAATATAGCTCAATATGTAGAGTACTGACTTCTTAACAATGTGAAGTCTTACAAACTATGAACATAGAATGTCTTTCCATTAATTTAAATCTTATTTATTATAATATCTTTCAACACTATTTTATTATTTTCAGTGTACAACTCTTGCACTTCCTTGATTAAACTTATTTCTAATTATTTTATATTTTTAATGGTACTGTAAATTGATTGTTCCTTTCCCCTTCTCATTCCCTTTCCTTTATTTTTTCTTGAGACAGAGTCTCATTCTATAACCCTAGGTAGAGGGTGACATAGCTCACAGCATCCTCAACCTCGGGCTCAAACAATCCTCTTGCCTTCACCTCCCAAGCAGCTGGGACTACAGGCACCCACCACAACACCCAGCTATTTTTTTCTCTTTTTAGTAGAGATGGGATCTCACTCTTGCCCAGGCTGGTCTTAAATTCCTGACCTCAAGCAATTCACCTGAATCAGCCTCCCAGAGTGTGAGGATTACATGAGTGAGTCACCACACCCCAGACTGAATTGTTTTCTTAACTTCATTTTTGGATTATTTAGCTGGTACATGTTTACTGAATGACTAAAGGAATAGATCGGGTACAGTTTTGTCTAGAAATAGGGACATGAACATAATGGTGATTTTCACTGCAAATATTATTTTAAAGAATATGGAAGGATTCCTAAAATTCTAAATTCATTAGGAAATGTAGAATAAGATACACCCTATCAAATCTGCAATGAAAACCTTCTTTTTATTTTGATTATCTTTAAATGCCACATGTCCATCTAGCTTTTGCCCCATGCTTGATACCTTTTAAAGTAAAACTACTCCAAAAATTGCCCTCTGAGTTACCCTGTTCTCCCTTCTCGCCTCTTGAATCATTCCAATTTGCTTTTATCCCTACCACTCCAATGAAATAGTTCTTGCCTCACTTGACAGTTGACTCAGTCGGCCAATTTCTCTTCCTTCAAACATTTTCTTCTCTGGATTTTAAATATCCACTTTCTCCTTGTTCTCCTTCTGATTCACTGGCCTCTCCTTTTCCATTTTTGTGATTTCTCTTCACTTAAATGTCCAGTAGGATCTCAAATGTAACATCCTTTTATAAAAGAACTCCTAAAACAATTCCTGGTATGCATTCTAGCAGTCCCCAAGCTTTTTGACACCAGGGACCCATTTCATGGAAGACAGTTTTTCCATGGGTAGGAGGTGAGGGGGCTGGATGGGACAAAAGGTGGAGCCCAAGTGGTGATGTTGTAAGTACTCCTTCCTAACAGGCAAGGGACTGCAAGTGGCCTTGGGGACCTCAGCATTAGATGATAATTAATGCTGATTTAATTAACAAAATGTTGGTTTTGTTTTTTAAATTAAGGAACTTAATTTTTCTTTTCATTAAAAGTTGTTCAGGTTCAGACTGTGAGAGCTGACAATGTCTAATTTGTTCTTTAATAAAAGCTTTCCAGGGAAGTTCTTTCTGTGGAATTTGTATTGCTGAATAGATTGCCCACTAGGGGGTATGTGTGTACCACTTATATTTCAAAAACAGAGGAGGTTAAGAAAATCAATAAAATAATTAAGTGCTCTTAGCTGTGTACCTGTTTTCTGATTTTATATTTATCTTGTTTGAAGGAAAAATTTTTAAAGGTTATATTTATTTTGTAAAAAGAATTAACATTTTCTTTTTTTTTTTGAGACAGAGTGTTACTATGTCACCTTCAGTAGAGTGCTATAGCGTCACAGCTCACAGCAAACTCAAACTCTTGGGCTTAAGCGAGTCTCTTGCCTCAGCCTCCTAACTCGCTGGGACTACAGGCGCCCACCACAATGCTCGGCTATTTTTGGTTGCAGTTGTCATTGTTATTTAGCAGGTCTGGGCTGGGCTTGAACCCACCAGCCTTGGTGCATGTGACTGGCACCCTGAGGTATGGGCGTGGAGCCAAGAATTAACATTTTCTAAAATGGAAAGAACCAATGGAAAGAACCAAAGGAAAAAAACATACATTTTCAAAATCGGCTTTAAGAGATAACACAGGGCAGGGTATGGCGGCTCATGCCTATAATTTTAGCATTTTGGGAGACCAAGATGGGAGTGTTGCTTGAGGCCAGCAGTTAAAGACCAGCTTGACCAAGAGTAATAACCCCGTCTCTTCAAAGAAATAGAAAAATTATTTAGGCATGGTGTCACATGCCTGTAGTCTCAGCTACTTGGGAGACTGAGGCAGAAGGATCATTTAGCCCAGGAATTTGAGCTTGCAGTGAGCTATGATGATACCACTACACTCTAACTCAGCCTCCCAGAGTGTTAGGTGCGAGCCATTGTGCCTGGCCTACTTGTGCTCCTTAAATGTAGATTGTCAGAGTATGTTGGTTTATGGTAAAATAAAGTATCCTAAACTTTCGTCCTATGGATGGGTGTGTGTGTGTCTGCGTGGATGAGATTAAGCATATGCATATAGATGAGCTCTATGAGTACCTAGAGGGAAGAAGGGCTTATAAAAAGGCCATAATTCATGCCGGAGAACTCTGCCGCTTTTCTGTACTCCCCCAGAGCAGTTTTGAGAGTAGGAGATTGCCAGTTGGAAACATCAGAAAGCTATATTCTTGGGCGCCCTCCCTGACAATTTTATGAGAATGCTGCTATAGGCAACGTGAGTCTAGACAAGAATTGGTACTTTTTAAAGCAGAAGGGTGGTTTTTTTTTAATGAAAGAGAGAAAAGGGATAAAAACTGTAGACAGGATTTGATTTAGATGCCAACACTTCACCTATCTGCAGGATAACTGCCAAAGAGTGGGTGGGCAGGGGAGGGGTGAAGGAAGCAATACCTTGATATGGCTTTTAAAACACCAGGAAAGCAAGGGCAAGACAAACATTCATTTGCATGAATGTTTAGGTGTTATATGAATATTACATGAAGCTGTATCTTTAGATTTCTTTGTGAGAAAATTACAGAAAAGTATTTATAAGATTTTAGCATTTTTATGAAGATACAACTATTTGTTAGTGAAGGATAGAGAGAAACTGAAAGAATTCCAAATTGTTCTGTCAGGATTTTGGAATCATGCAATGATAGATGAAATTTAAACTCAACATAAGCAAGGTGATGCTGCAGAAGCCGAGATTTCCAATAACTATGTTTATGCATTGTGACAGCTTATAAATTAAAAACCTAGCAGCTCTTAGGAAATACACTCAGCCATCACTATGGGTAATATAAAAAGGTGACTGCTCTGTACAAAGGGGAGTTTGAGCCCAATGCTATGCTGACAATGGAAGAGGAAGTAATTTTAAGCATAGCATTCTGATGACTATTTGGTGTGTTGTATGTCACATTTAAAAGTTGCTACAGACCAAACATTGTTTCCTCCCAAAATTCATGTTGAAATCCTTCTGCCCAATGTGATCATATCAGGTGGGGCCTTTGGGAGGTAATTAGGTAATAAAGGCAAGCCTTAATGAATGGGAGTGAATGTCCCCCTACAAAGGACCCCCATAGAGCTCACTCACCCCTATTGGCCAAGTGAGGACCCAGGGAGATGGCTATAAACCAAGAAGTGGCCCTCGATAGATACTGAATCTTTTGATGTCTTGGTCTTGGTCTGGTCAGCCTTCAGAATTGTGAGAAATTAATGTTTGTGGTTAAACCCATTGTCTGTGGTATAAGCGTCCTGAAGGGACTAAAACAAAAGCAAAAAAGCGGAAGCTTCAGTGAAATATAAGTGGGCTAAGCAAGGGCTAGAGAGTATATGTGGTAAATTATATTGACTGGCAATTCAAATACAAAACAAATTACTTTTCTTCAAAATCTTTGTGTAATACATTAATGTGGAATATTATTTAAAAGAGCCAAGACAGAATATTTAAGCTGAACTGATTAGAGTGTTCAAGGGGAAAAAATGAGAAAAGTCAAGGTGAGTTAAAATAAGTTAAAATGAGAAAAGTCAAAAGTATCTTGGAAAATGTAATTCCTTAGAGAACTTATAGAGGCTTTAAGATAATTCTAAACCTCAAAGCCAAAGATGGAGACATTTTAATGTATTTGGACAAGTTATTAAACTTTTCCCAGCCTCTATTTCCACCTTTGCATTGAAGGGTGGAAAAATAGTTTCTTAGATGCCTTCTAACTACAAACTATTTTTCTTTTATCTGACGCTATGTCTAATACAGCAGTACTCCCTTATCCTAGGGAGAAATGTCTGAAACCTGGGACAATACTGGTTTCTGTATATATAGTATGTTTTTTTGAGCTGGTAACAGAGGTGGCTACTGACTTAACAGGAGGGTAGCACATATATACTGCTGGATAAAGGGATGATTCGAGGGCTGAGTAGGACAGAGAGAGATTTCATCATGCTACTCAGAATGGTGTGCGATTTAAAACTTAGGAATGTTTATTTCTGGAATTTTCTATTTAATATTTTCAGATTTCCACTGACTATAGCTAACAGAAACCAAGGGAAGTGAAAATGAGGATAAGGGGGAACTATAATGCTAATATAAATAACGATACCAAAAGTTCAGCATTTGTCTCTTAGGCCTTAATGAGGACAAGTGGTTAGAGAGGAACTGG
Organism: Loris lydekkerianus; assembly: GCA_963574355.1. Lineage (NCBI taxonomy): Eukaryota > Metazoa > Chordata > Mammalia > Primates > Lorisidae > Loris > Loris lydekkerianus. The sequence goes on along the minus strand of CAUYPK010065712.1, from coordinate 62,916 downwards.
AAGTTTATTAATTTGCCAGCAAATGAGATGGCAGACTCCCATCTAAAAGCACATACATCCCACTTCTGAGCAGAAAGGACAGAGCTTTTAAAGTGAGATGGTTCTGATAATCCCATCTTTGGCTATAATAATCTCATAACCGCTACCTGGATTCATCCTATTTCTGTGACACAAAGAACAGAGGCTACTCCCCTGTCCCTTCTGACCACTGGCCTGAGGCAGGGATGTAGATTTTGGTTCTGAAAAAGGGTAAGAGATTTTGAAGAGACAGAAAACATTTTTAACATTTTTCTTTTCAGGCCATTTTCTCTGTTACAGTATGGCTGAAGAAGTTTTCTCATGTATCTTTTTAACTATTAAATAATATTGCTTTGTGGCCAAGATATCATCTTCCACTTTTCTTGAGTCAATGGATTATTTTGCTTTATCCCGGGCAGAGGAGAGACTCTAAAATGGTGATCATAGTGAAAGAAAGGCAAACGTAGCCAATCCTAAAGATTTTTTCCCCCCATTTAACTTTTTGTTGTTTCTGATGTTGTTGAATGTGTAGAGGGAAGAAAGGGCATAGTAACTGGTTAAGCTCAGGTTTGGAAACATACTATTATTTACCAGCTGATTGTAATAACAACTGTGTTTCCTTATCTGGGAAAAATGGGCTAATACCCACCTGGAAAAATCAAAGTACTATTCAACACTCAGATCAATATATTTTGAGATTTTTGTTCCTTTTTCTCTTATTTATAAACCGCGAGGGCCTAACTAGAGAAGAAAACAAATTTGATTATTTTTAGCGTCTTAAACGCTAAAAGTCACTTTTGGCTTCCAGTAAAACCTTTAAACGAAATGAAATTGAAGCAAGTCTTACAAATAATAAAAATCAGCCACTCTGACAGGGGTTTGACTACCAAGGGGAATTTTAGGCAATAAAGTATTAAATCAACCCCCCCCCCCAGGATTCTTCTGCAGAATATTATAATCAGCCATTTCTTATGTATAAGAGTCCAGAATACCATGGGAAAATTTACCTTCATTTAGATATATCGTATTAGGCTTTGAAGTCTAAATATACAATCAGACAGGATCTATTTTCAGAGCTGAGAGGCCTGTTTCCAGATGCCTGGAGAGTGAGGAGGGTTAGTCCGAATGGGTTTAATTCCCCCACACCCCCAAGGCCTCGTAGAGCCCCTTGCTCCTGCTGGGGGCCAAGGTCTTAAGGCAGCCCTTCCTCTCCTCTGAGCGCCCACCTCCATCCCATAGGGCTGTTTCTCCTTTTCCATTTTCTCTTTCTCCCATAAGTGGTCAAAATAGGAAACGGAAGTATCTATTTGTTGCTTAGTGTAGTATCCGAACAGGCTTTTTTTAATCAAGAAAAAAAAAATTCCCCCTCAAGGTTCTTCATTTCGCTGGGAGTCCTAACATCCTCTTGCTCGCTAGTCTTCATAAAAAAAGGAAAAAGCCCCCACCAAATTGTTGTTTACTACTGTGAGGCTGCTGGGGTCTGCTGGAGGCGGTCTGGGTCTCCTGCGGCAAGGGAAGATCCCCGAGCGAACCGACTCGGGATCCCGGGAGGCGCGTGCAGCGCCGCCCCCCGCAGAGTGGGGAGGAGCGGGAGAGGCGGCGGTCCCTGCCCAGCTCCAAGAGCCCGTCCCGGGAGCGCGAGGGCGCGGGAAGCGGCCGGAGGCGGCGGCGGCGGGGACGCGGCGCGGCTGCCGCAGGGGAGCGGCGGCGGCGGCGGCGGCGGGCGCGAGGGGCGGGGCACACTCCGCAACTTCTGCCACCGCCGCCGGGCGCTCGCGGGCGAGCCGTGCGGCTGCCGCGGGCTGCGGCGCTGTCAGCCGAGCTCGGCCCGCGCGTCCCGGGCGTCCGTCGGGTGCCGAGGTTCCTCCCGCAGGGAGTCCCGGCGCGCCGCGCCATCGCGTTTCCCGGCAGCGGCTCAGGGGTCCGGGCGTGCAGGGTCCCGAAGAGGAGCCGGGCGCCCCCCAGCGGCCGGCGCGGGCCCCATGGTTGGGCCGGGCGGAGGAGCGGAACCGGCGAGGTGAAGCCCGGGGGCCGGCAGCCGGAGCGCGTGGCGGGGGCGCCGGCTCCATGGGCAGCGGCGCACAGCGGCACGATGAAGGACGTTAACAGCAGCGGCGGCCCGGACCTCTACGGGCACCTTCGCTCTTTGCTCCTGCCAGAGGTGGGGCGCGGGCTGCCGGACCTGAGCCCCGACGGTGGCGCCGACTCGGTCTTGGGCTCCTGGGCGCCGCACTTGCTGAGCGGGCTCCCGGAGGTGACCGCCAGCCCCGCGCCCACCTGGGACGCGACCCCGGACAATGCCTCCGGTTGCGGGGAGCAGATCAACTACGGCAGAGCCGAGAAAGTTGTGATCGGCTCCATCCTGACGCTCATCACGCTGCTGACGATCGCCGGCAACTGCCTGGTGGTGATCTCTGTGTGCTTCGTCAAGAAGCTCCGCCAGCCCTCCAACTACCTGATCGTATCCCTGGCGCTGGCCGACCTCTCCGTGGCCGTAGCGGTCATGCCCTTTGTCAGCGTCACGGACCTCATCGGGGGCAAGTGGATCTTTGGCCACTTCTTCTGCAACGTTTTCATCGCCATGGACGTCATGTGCTGCACAGCCTCGATCATGACCCTGTGCGTGATCAGCATCGACAGGTAAGGGCCGGGCCGCCCCGTCCTGGGGTCCGGCTGGGGATATTGCTGGCAGCTCAGCCCCCCGCGCTCGCCTTTGCTGGGAGGATCAAGCCAGACTCCACGGCGGGATGAAGGGCTGCGCTTGGAACAACCCCCACACATCAATCCTACACCAACCAAACTTCAGTTACAGCATAGCCTATATACATCATTAAAAGAAAAAGCCGAAATGTTCTGGTTTACTGTAGTGACGGTTTTAAGAAGTTAAAGTAGTTTAAGTCTTAGCGGTTCCACTAAGGGTCCTCTGGCTTGCTTTTTGGAACGAAGGGATTTGATGCTGTCTGACTTGGCAGACCCTTGCTGTGAACCTCAAGTCATTTCTTTAAGAAATCAGAGAAAACACATCTTGGCTTTCCCAGTAGTGCTAGTTATACCCTAGGCCCATGGAAGGACTTTGGAGGGTTTCTGAACTGCGGTGTACATGCCTTAAACATTACACCCTCGTCCTTGCTAATTCCGCATCGCGTTTTTGTGGAAGTCTGCTTTCTACTGTTAGGCAACGCTGTCGGTATTTGGCAAGCCTCTCTCCCCGTTTGAATGGTCGGTGCTAGCCTTTTATCGTGTCCCTTGGGGATCTTCTCTTGAGAACACCCCCACTGGAGTAATTGAGACAGTCTGACCATCTATTAGGGTTGGTTGGGGGAAAAATGGTTCTGCCTCGTGTTGGACTAGGAGACCCCTCCATCCCCATCCCCATCCCCACCCCAGGAAATTTTGAAATGGAGATCCCGAGTTCCGAAATGTCTAGTCTTTGGCTGTAGAAATATTACGTAAGTGACAACCTGAAGTATGGTCTCAATGCGCTTTGACCATAGAGCAACTCTGTTTCAATTGAAATTGAAATAGCAAACCTTAATATTCAATTTTGTTGGTGTTTAAAAACCAGCACAGAAACTAGTGTCCTGTTGTGTTTAATGATACAGAGAAGTGGTTGCTTATTTTCTTAGTGGATCTACAGAACCTTTAAATGAGTAGACCTTTTAGCATAGGAGAGATAATTGACACCTTTGGCACTTAAAATGACAATGCCTCAAAGGATGGTTTAGCATGAACTGAGATTTTCCTTTTTTTCTCTTTGAAAACACAGCTATTTGTGGTTTGTTGATGTTTAAAATGTGCTGCTATTTTTACTGCTTGACCAGGGTTTATAATTAGTAAAGAAAGGGAATGATAGGAAAGGGAATGGCTTCAAGAAAAAGAAATACATTGTATCTCCATTTATTTAATGATTTAAATCAATTTTTAAAAAATTGATCCTGCCATTTTCTATGACCTGGTAGGAGCTTCTGACAGCAAACAGGGAATTATTTCAAGAACAGAGCACCAACTGCCTATGTGAGAATATTAGCACCAAAGTTGGCAACTGAAATTCTGAATTACTGTAGTTAGGACAACAAAAACTGGAATCACTTGAAACTCTTAGCATTGTTCTAAATTTACTTGGTAAGTATTAACTTTGTTTAGGGTACTTTTCCTGGCCATCTTGTCTTAATAGGACTTTACATACAACCCCCCCCCACCTTTGTAATGAGGAAATTATAGTACAATATTTAGGCCTAAAATCTTGGCTCTATGCTTTTGAGATATATGTTGTCTGCCTTGTTTCACTCAGGAGTTATCTTTTTAAAAGGCAGATTGTTGGCTAGCTAACAATTGCTTAGGACAATAAAATAGGCCATTGAAAGACTGATAATCTAGTGTTACTGTTCTTTTAGAATTAGTCTAGCAGGTTTTCTGATCCTTGCCAGAAAATCCCCCCAGAATTCATTAAAAGGAATAAAAAATAAAAATCAAGCTTGATAGTCTGTATAAAAAATACACATTTAAAAGATAAAAATGGCAAGTAAAAAAATCTGTATAAAAGCTATTAAAAAAAAAGAATGATAAAAACATATGCATTTATAGTCTGGCCATGGCAACAGGATTTAGGAGAGGGTACTTGCTATACATAGCAAGTATATACATGAATTATAAGCACAGAAATCTGACTGCTCAGCCAGCCAAAACTAAGCATCTTGTGGGAAGGGAGTCCTTTTAAGTGGAACTTAGAATAATAAAACAAAAAAACAATTTATGCTGCAAGCAGTACATTTATAACCATATTTAAAATTTCATAATTGATCAATGATAAATAAACAGCACATTATACTAATTTGTCTTCTAAGACAGCCAGTGCTTCTGTTATTTTGGGGACATTAATGCTTATCTGAGATCACACTGTGATTCCTGTACATGAACTAAAGACATTCTTCACTTATATGCGTGTGTGACTTAGCACCAGCAGGTATGTCCCAAATACAGAGAGGAGGTTAATTATTCTTGGCAAGAGCTTATAATTTTTTCATTAACTTTATATTTATGATTATCACAAATTATGATTGTATAAGCTTATACTTACCATCTCTTTTTACTGGTAAAAATTATCCCATTGGTGAATTCTGCCTAAAAATTATTTTAGAAGAGCAGTATATCATCTCTTTAAATAAAATGAAGAATTGATAAAATTGTTTTTTATTTTCATAAGAACACAGAGAACTAAAAATCAGGAAAAGAAAAATACATTTGATGTCTAAGGTGAATTATTTCTAAAAGGAATGTTTCTTCAGTTCCACTGTAGAATATGACAGATGATGTAAAATGTGCTATGAAAATATGAAAAAACTGGTGGCACTTGCAGTTCAGTTGGCAAGGACTCTGGCCACATACACCTAGGGTGGCGGGTATGAACCTGGCCCAGGTCTGTTGGGTAATAATGACAACTGCAACCAAAAAATAGCTGGGCGTTGTGGTGGGCGCCTGTAGTCCCAGCTACCTGGGAGACTGAGGCAAGAGAATCACTTAAGCCCAGGAGTTGGAGGTTGCTGTGAGTTGTGATGCCACAGCACTCTACCCAGGGCGACAGCTTGAGACTCTGTCTAAAAAAAAAAAAAAAAAAAGAAAAAGAAAAAAGAGAAAAAAAAGAAAAAACTTAATCTTCATTTATTCTCTTATTCATTTCCTCTTGAGTATCTAATATAGGTTATATTGTGTAGCATAGTGAAAAATGAATAATAATCTTGCTTTTGAGCTCATGTTATATTTTAAGATTTTGCATATCTGTTGGGCATTTAACCTGTCAAAAATGGAACTTTTCATTTTTCTTAAGTACTCCTCATCATACTGGGATGCTTTTCCAGTTCTTTTTCCCAATGCAATGCTATATTGTTCTTCCCAAGCTTCAAAACTCCCATTCCTTATACTTTTCAGATGACAACTCATACTCATGGAAAAAGTAGTAGACATTGTATTGAAACTCTCTTTTCTGTCCATCACCAAATAAACAATCTTTTCTTTATCTCTCCTTTTCTTTTTATTTCCTTCCAGTTAAAAGGCAAGAAGATACTGTGTCTAACAGAGATCACTACCCGGACTCCTTTATTCCATCCCCTCACCCTCTCAAGGACTTTGTTCCTTCATTTATCCTTCATCTGTGGTCTGTCATCAGCCTTCTTCTGTCTGCTTTGTCAAGCTTGGTCTTCTAGCTGTAAAGAAGACTCTCTTGGCCTCACTTCTCCTCTGTTTTATTGTTCTGCTTTGCACTTAAGCTGCTCAAAGAATTGTGTTCACAACTCCACAGCTGGTCTCAATTTCTTTACCATTTAGGTAGTTGAGTTTGACACCAGGTCCACTGTAATATTCTTTTTTTCCTTTTCTTTTCTTTTTTCTTTGTCTTCTTTTTTTTTTTGTCTTCTTTTTTTTTAAAAAATGCCCTGGCTGGAGTGCATTGGTGTCATCATAGCTCACTGTAGACCTGAACTCCTGGGCTCAAAGGATCCTCCTGCCTCAGCCTCCTGAGTAGCTGGGACTACAGAACCTTCTGCCATGCCAGCTAATTTTTTCTATTTTTAGTAGATATAACCAATAATTCTGTGTCCATTCAAGATGTGTCAAGAAAATTGTGTCATCTAAAAAAGTTCCCCGTGTCCCTTTTAGAATGATCTTTTAAAACATGCAAAATAGTTCTATATATTATTTAGAGAATTTTTCTTTTCTTCTTCTTCTTTTTTTTTTTTTTTTACAGAGTTTTACTCTGATGCCCTGGGTAGAGTGCTGTAACATCATAGCTTACAGCAATCTCAAACTCTTGGACTCAAGCAGTCTTCTTGTTGCAGCCTTTCCAGTAGCTACAGCCCACCACCATAATGCTGGCTACTTTTAGTAGAGTGGGAGTCTTGCTCTGGCTCAGGCTGGTCTCAAACTCCTAAGCTCAAGCCATCCGCCTTGAGAAAAATTCTCTAAACAATATATAGAACTATTTTGCATGTTTTAAAAAGATCATTCTAAAAATAGCCAGGCATTGTGGTGGGCACCTGTAGTCCTAGTTACTCAGGAGGTTGAGGCAAGAGGATTGCTTGAGCCCAAGAGTTTGAGGTTCCTGTGAGCTGTGATCCCATGGCATCCTATCCAGGGTGATGGAGTGAGACTCTGTCTCAAAAAAAATTAAAAAAATTAAAAAAAGAAATAAAAAGAACACTGGTAACCTCCTGTTCCCTCCAGAGGGTTCTTCCTGTTTCTTTCTGATTTCTAATGGCCCCGAAGATACTGTTGTCTTGACTTCTAGCGTCATACATTAGTTTTGGTTTAGTAGACATGCAAATGGAATTGTATAGCATGTCCTCTTGAATGTGGCCTTCCTTGTTCAACAGCATGTCTGTGAGATTCATCCATAATTTTTAAGCTATTGGTAATTCATTAATTTTTATTACTGAGTAGTATTCCATTGTATAGATATACCATGATTTGTTTATCCATTCACCTATATGTGGACATTTGAATTCTTTCCAGTTTCTGGTTGTTATTAATGGTACAGCTCCGAGTATTTCTTTGTGTACAAATCATTTTGTGGGCATATTTTAATTTCTTTTGAATAAATACAATCCAAGGTAATAAGGTATTTTGGGACATTTTAATTCTGTCTACCCCCTCATACCTTTTGTCTTATTATTGTTATGCATTTTAAGTCCACAGATTTTTAAAACCTGTTACTATTTTTATTGTTTTAAAATAATTGGTATTCATTCTTATGTACTCACATGTTTACCTTTTCCATTGCTCTTTATTTTTCCTGCCTTTTCATGCTTTCATCTGGGATCATTTTCTCTGTCCTATTAAATCCTATTTGCACTATTTTTTTCAGTGAGGATTTGTTGGTGAAAAAACCTTTCAGTTCTTATCTGTAAATGTCTTGGTTTTACCTTCATTTTTGAATGCTGTTTTCACTGAATAATGAATTCTGTGTTTTCAGAGTTTTTTTTTTTAACACTTCCTTTTATTTATTTATTTATTTTTTTAACTAACACTTTAAATAAAACATTATTTCATTGTCTTTAGACTTTCATCATTTCTGTTGAAAAAACCAGCCATCAGCCAAACATTATTATTATTCTATTGAAGATAATGTGTCTTTTTTCCCCCTCTGGTTACTTTTAGCATTTTGTCTTTGTCTTTAGTTTTTATTAGTTTTTCTGTGATGTTTCTAGGTGCGGCTTTATAATTTTTTTGTTGCTTAGGTACTGTTAACCCTATTTGAGGTTTCTAATGATTTTTGTATTTGTATTTGATATATTTAATTAGTTTTCTCTTATCTCCTCAAATACTGTGATTATTATTCAATTCTTTCTCTCTTCTGTGTCTCCAAATATAAGGTCTGACAATTAAGTTCCTGAGCTCATCCTAGAAAATGTGCTACATGTCTTCTTGCTGAAAATCACTATGGTTACCTTTGAAGTACTCCCCTTGGGAAGCTATGCACCGATGCCAGCATCTAATCCACCCTTCAAAGCAATTTTGGAACTCTTTTTTCTGGAATGGAATGGCCATCAAAGCTGTTATCAGACGGCACACAAAAACACATAACAATAATGAACACTGCTCAGCAAGACACCATCACACATTGACATGAACGTAGCTGCGAGATGCTGATACACCAAGGTTACGAAACCTTACTGAGTTGTTTGTACAGTGCTGTCAACATAAGTGCACGGTGGCAGGTTCTTGAACTTAATTGTCAGGGTCTATATGACTACAGGTCTTATGGTTATTCCAGGAAAAGAATTCCCAAATTTCTTTGAAGGGGGCAGTAGGTGCTGTTGGTGTTGGTGCATAGCTGGTGTTGGTCACTTTGAAGGTGACCATAGTGAAATTCAGCAGTGAGATAGGTAGCACTTTTTCTAGGATGAATTTGTGAACTTAATTGTCAAGTCTTTACTTATGTATTTTAGTCCTTTTTACTGTATTACACATCTATTACAGTATTTTCTATATTTTCCATTTTCCTTTTTTTTCCCTCTGTGTTTCAGTTTTGAAAGATTTTTGACCTGCCTTCCAATTTGTGAATTGTCTCTTCTGGTATGTCTAATCTGTTCAGTGTTATCTATTGAGTATTTTTAATTTCAGTGATAATATTTTACAATCCATTTGTTCTTTTAAAAATTCTAATACTTGGCTTGGCACCTGTACCACAGTGGTTACAGCACTGGCCACATACACTGGGGCTGGCGGGTTTGAATCTGGCCCAGACCAACTGAACAACAATGACAACTACAACAAAAGAATTGCCAGGTGTTGAAGGAGCCTGTAGTCCCAGCTACTTGGAGGCTGAGGCAAGAGAATCTCTTAAGCCCAAGAGTTTGAGGTTGCTGTGAGCTGTGATGCAACGGCACTCTACCCAGGGTGACATAGTGAGACTCTGCCTAAAAAAAACAAAAAACAAAAAAACAAACAAAAAAAACTAATACTCTGGCGAAATTCTCTACCTTTTCATCTAGTTTCTTCATCTTGTAATATTTTGATTGTATTAGTCATTGTTAGACTCTTTGTCTCCTAACGTCAATATCTGAGTCACTTGTGGTTTCTTTGGGTATCTGTTTCCCACCCCCTCTTGATTTTTGGTCTATGTCTTGGCATGCTTGGCAAATTTGGACTGTGTACTCATCATTTTGTATGAAAAACTTTAGATGTTGTGGATGATGTTATTTCCTTTCAGAGAAAATTGCTACTAAGCGGGCGTAGTGGAGGACTGATTGTGTTAATCCAATTAGGGACTGAGCTAAATGTAGGCTACATTTTAATTCTGATGAAGCTCTGCCCCTGGCAGATGCCTCTTTCTGGGATGTAGCCTTCTTGAGATTTCAGCTGTGAGCCTGGGATGCTTCCCCCCGGCTAGTTCAGAACTCTAACTTTTGTCAAAACTCACTCAAAACTTTTTGGGAGTTTTCTTCTTGATTTCTTAGTCTCCTTATACAGTTGCAGAATTCAGCAAATATTTTAAGGGAAATACCAGACACATGCTGGGCTTAGTTTTCTATTGTTTCTTTCACTGGGATCTTGACCTCTCACACCACTAAGTTTGGTCTACGTAGCCCCAAGAGACTGTCAGAAGTTCTTGTGGTGTCTTTGCTTCCTGATGGCAACTCTACTGAGGCTCTTCTCTGTATCCTCAGCCCCCTTTCTCCTTCCCTAGTTTAGGCAAATGCCCCAAGGGAGGAGAGTGAGTAGAATTTTGACTCACATCTCTATGGTTCTGTCTTCTTCCGTATTTTGTCCCCTTACCTCCTGGTTGTCCCAATAGCTCTGTAATATCCTTAAGAAAATGTACATCTGTGAGTATGTATGTATTTGTGCTTTCTTTATTCAATTTTTTTAGTTGTTCTCAACAAAAGCATTGGTCTGACAGGGGTCCTCAAACTTTTTAAACAAGGGGCCAGTTCACTGTCCCTCAGACTGTTGGAGGGCCGGACTATAGTTTTTTAAAAAAAACTATGAACAAACTCCTATGCACACTGCACATATCTTATTTTGAAGTTAAAAAACAAAATGGGAACAAATACAATCACACCGCTGCATGTGGCCTGCAGGTCGTGGTTTGAGGACCCTTGGAGAAGCATTAAACAACTGCATCATTGCCAGAAGTGGATATGTGCCTGAAATATTTTAAATACTAGAAATTTAATCATGTAAATTTCCTGCTTAAAACCTTTCATTGGCTTTTTATTTCACTTGTGATATAATTCAACCTCTTTAGCACATGCATGATGTCCATGATTTGTCTCTACCTCACTCAACTTGTTTTATTATTATTATTATTTTTTTTAAGATAGTCTTGCTTTGTCACCCTGGGTAGAGTGCCACGGCCTTAGCTCACAGCAACCTCAAACTCTTGGACTCTAGCAATTATTTTGCCTCAGCCTCCCAAGTAGCTGGCACTATAGGTGCCCACCGCAATGCCTGGCTATTTTTAGAGATGAGGGCTTGCTCTTGCTTGGGTTAGTCTTGAACCTGTGAGCTCAGGGAGTCCACCTGCCTCAGCCTCCCAGAGTGTTAGGATTACAGGTGTGAGCCACCGCACCAGCCTACCTCACTCAACTTGTACCACTTTGTGTCTTGTTCTCCACATTCCAGTCATATCAATGTTTTTTAGTTTCTCAGTCCTAACAAACTCTTTCCTGTGTCCATTCCCCTTCATGAAAACCCAACTAATATATTGGTGAAACTATGAATTTCATGTCTAAAGCTCTGTTCCCTAACATGTATTAATATTTCTAACCCCCTTCACATTTTCTCTTGTTTTGAAACAGTGTCTCTCTGTCTCCCAGGCTAGAGTGTAGTGGCATCATCATAGCTCACTGCAACCTCAAATTCCTGGGGTCAAGTAGTCCTCCTGCCTCAGCCTCCCAAATAGCTGGGACTACAGGTACATGCCACCACGCCTGGATAATTTTTCTATTTTTGGTAGAGATGGGAGTCTCACTCAGGCTGGTTTTGAACTTTTGGCCTCAAGGTATATTCCTCTCTAGGCCTCCCAGACTGCTAGGATTATAGATATGAGCTTCTGTGCTTGGGCCCCTAATACGTATTTCTTTGATTCCAAGTTGGAAAGCATAAAGGTGTTTAACCTTCTAGACTGGCAATAATTAAAAATGTCTGAAAACTACTAAGTGTTGTTGAGGATGTAGAGTTTTTCAACCTTTTTAATCTCACGGCATACTTGAACCTATAGTTAAACTTCTGTGGCATGCTTAAATTATGTTGATACAAGAAAAAGAGTAAAAAAAGGAGTATGCTTACTGTGCTTTGTACGTCTTTCAAAAATAATTCAATTAATGATCTTTAAATATTTTTGTGGCACACTTAAGATTCTTTCATGGCACACTGGTTGAAAATCACTAATGTAGAGCAAAGAGAAGTTTTATGTATTACTAGTGGGATTGCAAATTGGTGAAGCATTTTGAAAATAGTTTGGCATTATCATGTAATGTTAAAGATGCATATACCCTCTGGCTCTATTATTTCATCACTCAGTATGTAACACAGAGATGCTTATCACCCAAGATTTCTTTTTTTTTTGAGATAGAGTTTCATTATGTTGCCCTCCGTAGAGTACTGTAGAGTCACAGCTCACAGCAACCTCAAACTACTGGGCTTAAGGGATTCTCTTGCCTCAGCCTCCCAAGTAGCTGGGACTACAGGGGCCCGCCATAATGCCTGGCTATTTTCTGTTGCAGTTGTCATTGTTGTTTAGCTGGCCCGGGCTGGTTTCGAACCCTCCAGCTTCGGTGTATGTGGCTGGTGCCCTATGGGTGCTGAGCCACACCCAAGATTTCCATAAGAATATCCACAAACTTGAAATCTCAAAACTTGAAATAATACATATGCATATCAGTAGTAGGATGGATAAATTGTGGTATATTCACATAATAGAATGAATACTATTCAGGAGTGCTCATCAGATTTGAATGTGCATCAGAACTACTTGAAGAGGTTATTAAAACACCAACAGCCAGGCCTTACCTGAAGAGTTTCTAATTATGTAAGCCTGGGGTAGGGCCTGAGAATTTTCATTTCAAATGCATTCTTAGGTGATTCTGATACTTCACATCTTTGGACCTTACTTAGAGAAGAACTATTGTGATACAGCAATGAAAATGAACAAAGTATAACTAAATGCAGCAACCAAATGAGTCTTATAAAGTAATTTGAACAATTTTTTCCATATTAAAATTTTGAAACATATTTAAAAGTCCAGAGTATAATGAGCCTGATGTAGCTATTATCCAGCTTCTATAATGATCCGTTTATGGCCAATTTATTCCACATATCCTTTGCAACTCCTCTCTGCTCTTATTATTTTAAATCAGATTTGAGATCTCATGTTATTTCAAATGTCATATTTCACTGATAAATAATTTGGGTTTATAAACAATGCTGAGCAGAAGTACAAACAAATACGAATAGTGATTTCATTCATATAAAATAGACAAAAATATTATTAAGGGACATGCCGTATATACTCGAGTATAAGCCGAGTTTTTTCTGGCACAAAATTTGTGCCAAAAAACCCGAACTCGAATTTTGTGCCGAAAAAACTCAGCTTATACTCGAGTATATATGGTACATAAGTGGTAATATTATGAAGAAAAGGAAATGTATGTCGTAAGAACAGGTATAGTGATTACTTCTAGATGGATGGAGATTGTGATCAGAGAGGGATGCTTCTGAGGTAGTGTAATTCTCTTTTCTTCTCTCTTTTCTGCTGTCCCTTCCCTCCTCTCCTCTCCCTCTCCTCCCCTGTCCTCTCCATCCCCTTTCCTGATAGGTTCTCCCTCTATTGTCCAGGCTAGAGTGTAGTGGCATCATCATAGCTCTGTGTAATCTCAAAGTCATGGGCTCAAGGGAGCCACCTGCCTCAGCTTCCCAAGTGGCTGGGACTACAGTGCACACCACTACATCCATCTAAGTTTTCTATTTTTTTTGTGGAGACAGGGTCTTCCTCTGTTGCTTAGGATAATCTGAAACTCCTGGGCTCAAGCAGACCTTCCAGCTTGGCCTCGCAAGGTGCTAGGATTACAGGCATGAGCCCCTGCACTTGGCTTTGTTCTTTGCTGACTGGAGAGGTAATTGAGCTCTTACCTCTCAAGGGCTGATCTTTAAAATTACTGTTGATGTGTCCATGCATATTTTAGGCACTTACCTGTGTCTGTATTTTGTTTTATAATAAAAAGGACAACAGTATTTATTTGATGATATTTTATGAGGTCAATTTGGATTTATGTCAGGTGTAGGATTAATCTGAGGAGACGTAGTTATTATTTTAATGCTAGCAACAACTATTAGTTTTTAGCTTCACGTATGAAGGCAGGGACCATCTTTGGGTTGTTCATGATTACAGGAACTCATGTACCTCATTTGCAAGAGCCATAATCTTTAGTCCTGACTGGTATCTGGCAGAAGCCTTTTTCTTTGCCAGGTACTATGACTCATTCCCTTCAATGATTCGAATTCTGCTTTTGATTTTAATTTTGCTGTGATCAGCAGTGAAGGGTGCATTCTAGCCTCTCTGGATCGCTTTCCTCTTTGAAGGTAGTCATCCTTGCTCATCTCTAAAATTAATATTCAGCTTTTATATATTTTAAGAATTGATAGACTCCTCTTCTAGCTCTGCTAGGGGAAAATGAGAGGAAGGAAATGAACAGGTCTTCTGCTCTATTCTTTTGTAAGGTAAAACTTTTCACCAACTTTTGTTCATGTTAATTAAGAAAGAGTAATACCTCAGGGTAACAACTCATAGATATTTTAAAGTTTTATTATTTACAGACTACTTGCAAATGCAGAAATCTCCTTTGGTCCCACCTGTAACATGGTGAGGTGGGCCTTATTATCCCGACTTTATGTGGGAAGACCCTGAGGCTCAAAGGGTGGGAGTGACTTGTCCAAGGACACACACTTTGTGTGGATGGAACTTGTATTTCAGTCTTATTTAGATACTATGTGTTTATATATGTGTGTCTATATTTAAGGAAAATTATAAAAGTTGTGACATGGATCACAGTAAAGGAGATAAGTCCTGATTTAGGTCTTCTTTTCATTAATTTATTTATTTTAATATTTTGATTTTAATTGACAAAAAAATTGCATATATTTGTGGAATACAATGTGATGTTTTGATATATGTTTATAATGTGTCCATTCTTTCTCTCCACCTTGTTCCCACACCCCTTCTTCCCTTTTCACCCTCCTGGAAGGTGTACACCCTTCAGCTGCTTTCTGAAGGCTGACCCATCTGCTTTCTTCTCCTAGGCACGGTTCCTGCTGACCCCAGCCTAATTCAAGTACCGAGGAGACAGTTTTGTGAACCTGGTCCTAGGGCGTGCTGCATTGCTCCTTCTGTGAGTAGGTTAGGGAAGAAAATGCTCAGGACATCACTGGGGGAGGCAGATGTCTAGGAAGGCGCAGCAGTAGAGATCTGAATTACCACATGGGCTTTGAGTCCTTCTGTGACTGCCTTCCCCAGCTGTGGCTGCCTGTTCCCCTCTGCAAACTCAGCCCCTGGTCCCAGCCATGAAGACCAGTCTTTCCTTTAGAGGAAATTTTTTTTTATTAAATCATAAACACATAGATCATGTATACATTAATGCATTTATGGGGTTCAATGTAATGATTTCATATAGAATTAGGAATGCTTACATCACACTGGTTAATACCTGATTTAGGTCTTAAAGAAATGTTGAAATGGACTGGTCATAAATAGGCCTTCCTTCATTTCAGGAAGGAATAGCAGATGCCAAGAGCATGGAAGCAGAGAACCAGTCTGAGTGAACTCAGGGAGGGCGCAGGAAAACTTCCTAAGTGTGGGAATAGCATAGAACATGCCCCTGTCAATGAGGCTTTGCTCCTTGCTGCAGATAACTGCTGGTTGCCTCTCCCAACTTGCAGGTTCCTTTTCCTTTTCAATTATGGAGCTTTCCCCTTTTGACCTGGAGATATGGCTACCCAGAATAAAGACTACATTTCTGAGCCTCTCCTGCATCAGGGTAGCCATGTTAGTAAATTTGGTCTAAGAGACGTTAGTAGAAGAATTATGTTTCAGCTTCCTGGAAACTTCCTTCAAGGTGATTGGTGTGTGACCTCTTCATTTTGACCTTTCTTTCATTCTGTTGCTTGGAATATAAATATGGTAGCTAGAGTCTAGCTGTCTTGGTCAAGTTGTACAATAAGGGTGATGCTTGGGAAAGAGGAGCAATATGCTAAAGGGGTAGCCTGGATCCTGGAGGACTGTCAACTCTGCAGCATTGCTAGAACCCTGAACTGATACCGCAGTGTCTACCAGACACAGTTGAACTTACTCTTAAATGCTAAACCTAAGTATGTGTCGGGCATCCCTAATCTGAAAGTCTAAAATTCAGAACCCTCCCCAAATTTGAAACTTTTTGAGGACTGACATGATATCACAAGTGGAAAACAGCACATCTGATCTCATGTGATTGAATGTGACACAAAATTATCAAAATATTATATAAGATTATCATCAAGTGATGTGCTTATGAAACACATTTCATGTTTATTTATTTAATTTATTTATTTTTTTGAGACAGAGCCTCAAGCTATCACCCTGGGTAGAGTGCTGTGGCATCAGAGATCACAGCAACCTCCAACTCCTGGGCTCAAGCAATCCTCCTGCCTCTGCCTCCCAAGTAGCTGGGATTACAGGCACCTGCCACAGCGCCCAGCTGTTTTTTGGTTGCAGCCCTCATTGTTGTTTGGTGGGCCCTGGCTAGATTCAAACCTGCCAGCTCAGGTGTATGTGGCTGGCACCTTAGGCACTTGAGCCACAGGCACCAAGCCTAAGTTTCATGTTTAGACTTGAGCCCTACCCCAAGATATCTCATTATATTTATATGCAGATATTTCAAAGCTCAAAAAACATTTGAAATCTGAAATACTTCTGGTCCCCAGCACTGAGGATAAGGGCTACTCAGCTTGTATCCATTTCTTCCCCCACCTGCTCATCGTTTCTGCAGGTTCCACATATACTTCCCCAAACTTCATTGAGCAGGTGTCACTGTGCCATTTTTCTTTGGAAACTTTTTAGGGGTAATGTTGCCATTTTATGAGTGCCTTCTGTGTGCTTAAGTTTCTAGTCACTTTACACATAGCATGTAATCTAATCTTCATGACAGTGAACTGCAGTCATCCTTGTAAGGGTGTTTATTGAGTGTGGAGCTTCCATCCTTGAAAAGTGACTCTGCTGGCAAGGGATGAGTGAGACATACATATATGCACATATTTAACCCTGTTGTGTAGATGAGGAAGCTGAGGAAATTCCCATGTACTGTATGTGGCAGGCACAGCATCTGAATCAAAAGCCTATAATGTTTCACTATGTCATTGTAGCCATTGCCACTGTATGAGGAGGATGTTGTTGGGATGGTATTCAAGACCCTTTATCATTTGATTCAAGTCCCTTATAGCTGACTAGCTGACTCAACACTATATCAGTTCTCACTTAAATTAGTTCTAACTAATGCTTTTACCCCCTGCTGTCCCAACTTGTTTCCCTTCCAAGGTTTCCATCAGTCTGCATCTATTTGCTTTGCTAGACATGTGGGTATCAGTTTTTGAAACTTATCACCCCAACCCCTCCCTCATACCACCTAATCCCCAAGTCCTGCTGGTTGTGTCTCTTTATTCCCCCATCCACCCAAACAATTCAATCTGAGCCCCTGTCCTCTTTAGATTAGACTACTTAATCTACTAGATTACCCCTCCTAAGGGTCTCCCTGTCTCTGTCCTTGGTCCTGTTAATGCGGGGGGTACAACCCTAGCTTCACTTTAGAACCACCTGAGCAACTTAAAAACAATGTCAATGTTGGGGCCCCTTGCAAGATCCTTATGTATTGATGCCAGGGTGAGTCTTGGCATTAGTGAGTTTGAAGCTGTCCCCTAGATGATTCTAATAGCCAGCCAGAGAGAGAACCCTAAGTTGGGATCATATTTAAAACATGTAAATGTGACTATATTTATGGTTTCAAACTTATCTGCATGTTAGAATCACCCAGGAATCCCCTCAAAATTCCAAAGCCCTGTCTGTACTCAAGACTAATTAATTCATAATCTCTGATGTGGGACTCAGACATCCATTTTTTGAAGCTCTCTGGTCTAACACGTAGGTAAGTTGGGCACTGCTAGCTCTTGCTGTTCTCTTGCCTCAAACTCTTTAACAGGTTCCATCACTCTTGGGAGAAGAGCCTAAATCTTTAATAAGACCTAAAAGATTATAT
The DNA here is from genome assembly GCA_963574355.1 of Loris lydekkerianus. NCBI lineage: Eukaryota > Metazoa > Chordata > Mammalia > Primates > Lorisidae > Loris > Loris lydekkerianus. The sequence continues at coordinate 45,124 of CAUYPK010065712.1, read as the reverse complement.
GATCTGGTTTCTCCTTACTCAATAAATCGGGGATTGGCACACTCTTTTTTTAATAAAGGACTAGGTAGTAAATATTGTAGGCTTGTGGACCACATAGTCTCTGTTATGACTCCTGTTGTAGCTTGAAATCATCCATAGATAATATGTAAATGTGTGGGCGTGTCTGCATCCCAATTGAACTATTCATGGATACTGAAATTTGAATTTTGTATGTATAATTTTGACATTGTGTGAAATAGTATTTTTTATTTTCTTCAACTATTTTAAAATATAAAAAACATTCTTAGCTGGAAGGTCTGAACAAAGACAGACTGGAGTCAGATTTGGCTCTTTGGGAATTGGCCAACGTCTGCCCTAGATTTAATTCAATTCAATTCTCTATCTTTCTTTTCTACCTGCCCACCAACTAATCATCTAGCTGCTTCCCCTCCTCCTTTATATTTTGGCAACTCTCCTCTTCTTTCAGTTACTTGACATTTTGATGTTCAAGGCCTGCATATCTCTCTTTACTTCTTCCCTGGAGTTTGGCTGCTGGGTAATTTTTTGGGGGAGGCATGATCTTGCTCTGTCACCCTGGCTAGAGTACTAGGGCATCATCATAGCTCACTACAACCTCAAACTCCTGGGACCAAGTGATCAACCTGCATCAGCCTCCTGAGGAGCTATTAGCGGGGACTCCAGGTCACCATGCCTGGCTATTTATTTCTTCTATTTTTTGTAGAGATGGGGTGTCGTTTTTGCTCAGGCTGGTCTTGAACTCCTGGCCACAAGCTATCCTCCCATCTAAGCCTCCCAAAGTGCTAGCATGATGGGGTAAGTCATGGTGATCGGCCTTTGGTTGGGTAATTCTTGTCACTCTTCAGACAGATCCTTGAGTAGATGTTACCGTCTCATGTAAGCATTTCTGGAATCCCCTGACTGTCTTAAACAGGCTTATAACACCTTGTACTTTTTTTTTCTAGCATTCACCTCAATTTGGAATTAATGGTTTATGAAATTAACTGTAATGAATAAATGCTTTGTGGGATCTGCACACTCGCTAGCAGTACCTGGGCTTATCTTGTTGGAGACTGCATGCTGAACGCCCATCATAGTACTTGGCACTGGCCGGTGTTCACTTAATCTTTGCAGATTGACTGTGGAAGGAAGGAAGGGAGGAAAAGGACAGGAAGAAGAAAGAATGGCCCCATCTGATTCTCAAATCCACACTTCTGGCTTTGACTTCTTATCTTCCAGCTTTCTACAAAACATTTCTCTTGGTGACAGTGGAGAAGTTTAGCTGGGGAACCAAATTAGGATCAGGAGACTGGTGAAAACAGAAGCATCATGGAGGCAGTGGGACAGTCCCAAGGGATGGTTTCATCATGGCATAGTAGGCTGGTGAGTCACTTTCTGCTCTCACGCATATGCAGAGCACCGACGTTAGCAGAGCTGCCAGTGCTGTGAGAACCTTCGCAGCTCAGAGCCAGGAATCTGCCCTTTATTATCATCAGTGCTGTGCTGTGGAGCAGGGTGAAAATGAAGGCCAAATTAAATGAAAATCCCAGAATCTTTTTCTTTTTCCTTCAGTGAATAAACACATTTTTGACAATGCCCACATTCCCCAGGAGGAAAGCCATGGTGTTAGGCATGAAGGCATTCCCCAAGTAGGGCAGCATGAAGTTATAACCTATAATTACCATATCATAGATCTATTCTTATAATGACCAGATAGATCTCTTCCTGCACAGGTTTGAGATGGGAACTGAGAAGTGATCTCTAATAGTGAGGCCAGGTGTGTGTATGCGTGTGTGTATGAGAGAGAGAGGGAGAAAGAGAGAAAGGGAAAAAAGAGAGAGACATAGATACAGAGAGGAATGGAGAGAGGGAGGAAAGGAGTGAGGGGGAGGAAAAGAAAGCTAGAGAAGATGATAGCACTGAGATTTATTTAATAAGGAAAGCTTTATTGTTTGCCTACTAGATATTTAAGTATTGTGGGGATACAAAGATGAGTGAAGACACAGCCCCGTCTTCAAGATGTTATCTAGTTGAGGGTAAATTAAGATGACTTTGTTCACCTATTAGAAAATTTAGAGCTTGCAAAAGTTAGGTGATAGATATTGCTTTACAGTCAAGTCTTGTGTGGTAGGACCTTTCTTGAAGGAATTAAGAGTTATTTAACAATTGTCTTATAGCACTTCTGTCAGTAAAGACTCAGGTAGGTACTCTCTGGTCTGCGCGAATAACCTTTCTGTGTCTGAAGAATTCTTAAGGACTACTGCCAATGGTGGCTCCTAGGTCAGACCTACGTTCTTAACTCTTCTGATGTTGTGTGTTGAAGTAAATAATGCCAGTCTTACATGTGAGTCCTGGAAATTGTTGTAGAAGTACATTATTAATTTATATTCATTTGTAAGCAGGGAATTTAACCAACTTTTCTTCATGATCCTGGTTTCCAGATAAACATGTAATACAAGCTTAACAAACATCTCTTAGAGGAATAGGCATTAATTACTGGAGGATGTCTATCTCTGGGGGCTCAGCAGCTGTGGCCTTTTGGGGGAACATCTTCAATGCATCTATTCGGGAAGCTTTATTTTGTCATTTAGCCCATTTTCATTATCATTTTTATTATAGCCTGTGTTGTGATTCCCATTCCTGAGCATTCTGTATTTTTGGGCATTCTGATAATATTTTCCACTCTTTCAAAGAGAGGCAGCTGTATAGCTTTCTCCTTTCCAAATGGTTCTTTCATCTGGACCATCAGGCAGAACATCCACCTAAAAGGGGCTATCAATATTTATAGTTAAACATGAGGAAACCTAAACGCACATGCTCCAATCCATCCATAATCAATCTGCTTCAGCTGCATGAATATTTGAGAATTTTATTTTGGGAAATATATATTCTGTATATTTGGATTGAAAAAGTCTCTCCTGTTCACCATAAAAGTCTTTAAAAATTTTTCCATGCTATTAAATGCATTGCCTTGCAGTCTTATACTTGATAGTTTTCTGGATACTATAGGTCCCTATACTCTGACATCCTTTCTGGGTCACAGAGGTGATAACTGTTTATTAGAAACTCCCTAACATACTAAAATTGCCTTTTCTTAGTATGGGAATCATAGAGGATTCATCTATTCACTTCTTCAGTGTTTATTGACTGCCTAATCTTTATCAGTTATTCTTTATTATCCTCATCAAGGAAAATAAGATCTTTGCTCTCTGGGATCTTATATTCTAGTACGAAGAAACAGGCAAGAAACAGTATAAAACACCGACACAGACACATACACACACTTCATTGTAACAAATGCCACACAGAAAATTGGAAAAGAGCAATTTGTTAAAGTCAATGATTATGGGAGGCCTTTCTGACATGACATTTATACTGAGATGTAAATGACACAAAGGAGCTGGCTATGTGAAGATTGGGAAGAAGAACATTCCAGGCAAAGCAGCAGCTGGCACAAGGGCCCTGGCTCAGTGTGATTGGAATATAGTGATCAAAGAAAAACCTGGAAGGAGGTGAGATTAGAAAAATGTGATTTATATTGGGATTCAGGCCAGGTAAAGAGTTTGGATTTTATTCTAAGTGCAGTAGGAGCATTGGAGAATTTGAAGCCAAGGGTGACATGGTCTGATTTTTAGTTTTAATGGTTCATTGTGGTTACTTGGTGTTGAATAAAATGGAGAAGGATGAGAATGAAATCTGGGAGACCCATGGGAAGGCTTCTCTAGTTGTTGTGGCAAGAGATAATTCTAGCTTGGACTAAGTTGGGATTAGTGAAGATGGAGACAAGTGGATATATTCCAGATCTGTCTTGGAGGTATGTTAGTAGGACTTGAGGGTGGGCTGGAAATGGGGGGTCTGGGACTAAGTCAGGAGGATGATTCTTGTTATTTGGCTCAAGGAGGTCAGTAGATGGTGATGCTCTTTATCAAGATGCAATAGGGATAGATTGTTGACAAAAATGAAGAGTTTTATTTTGAATGATAAGCTTGATATCAGTGGATATTCTGATATGAGAGTCTAGAATTTCAGAGAACAATCAAGACTAGAGTTACAAAATTGGGTGTCACTGCAAATGATATTTAAAGCCATGGTTTGGCAGAGAGTAGACAGCAAAAGGGAGATAAAATGTTTGGAAGTAAGAGAAAGAGCCAGCCAAGTTTAAAAGGGAGTGATCACTGAGAATGAGGACTATCTGGTGAGTGTGCTGTCATGGAAATTAAAGGGAAAATGTTTTGACAAAGACACGCTATAATCAATTTGGTGATCATTATTGGTGACCTTGTGAAGAGCAATTTCAGTGAAGTGGTAGAATGGAAGCCCAAGTGGAGTGAAATGAAGAACAAATGAGAGGAAAGCAGCAGAGGCAACTAGAAAGAACTCTTCTAAGAATTTTGCTGATAGGCTCTTATCCTAAAGGCCAAGGAATCTAGATTCCAGTCCTATATCTGCTGCTTTATGCCTCCAAGATAACTGTGTTCCTTATATACCAAATGCTGAGGTCATTGGGATAGATAGTGTTCAATTTGTGTTGCTTAACAAAATATATTATACAATAAGTACTGAGTGCTTTTTGAAGAAAAGATGTCTGTTTAGCTTATAGTTCTGGGGGCTGGGAAGTCCAAAAACATGGTACCAGCACATGGACCTTCTTGCTGTGCCATAACATGGCAGAGAGTACACACAGTGAAAAGGCAAGAGCAAGAGAGCCAGAGAGAGCTGGCTAATGAACCCATTTTTGTGATAGAGACATTACTCCATTCATTAGGGTGGAAGGATTAAGTTTCCAACACGTGAACTTTTAGGGGACATATTTAAACCATAACATTGTTTATGTACATATCTTAAATCCTGTTTGACTTCATTGTTCACTCCTACTTCCTAACACAAAGCTCTAACACACAGTAGATGCTTAATCATTTTAGTTGAATGGATGGAAGTATTAATGAATAGAGTAGAAACAGTTTAGGCTTGAGAACATGTCTATAGGCTTATACATACTAGTGGTGATGCAGAAATAATATTTCTGAATGGGTAAACGTGTGGGTAGAGTAGGGAAACTGGGGCAGGAAAGGTTAGAGATTGGGGTTGTTTAGACAAAGGTTTTCCTAGGACTGGGGAAGACCTAGGATTACGGTCCAAAGGCACAGAGAGCTCTGTCAAGGCAGAAGTCAGGGAATAGGATGTAGGAGCTTATAGGTTTGTGTCTGATTTCCTAACAGTGACCTTACAGAAGTCATTATACCTGATCTCCAAATCTCATTCCTCATAATGAAAGAGATATGTCTGCAGAGTTAATGTGAGAATTTAATGAGATTATATCCACGAGGAGTTTAGCCAAGAGCCTGACTCATATAAAGACCCACCAATAGCTAGCACTGTTAATATTGTTTTACACTGAGCTGCCCTAGGGGGTTGGGTTCTGCCAGCCAGTCAAGGCAGTTCTCTGGGATTTGAGAGTTGTTTGAGTGGAACAGCTTGCTGATACCCTTCCTGACTCTCATTTTTTCCTCCTACAAGGAGAAGTCAATCAAGTTTACCTTTAGAAAAAGCCTATATGGGGTCTTAATGAGGCTTCAGTAAATGCCATCCTGCCTCCATCCTGATTGTTTCGTGTACTTCTCTGGTGGACTTCTTGTATGGCACATGTCCTCCCTTGCTTCCATGCCTCACTACAAGCTGTTGGCTCTACTTGGAATGCCTTTCCCTTGTCTGCCTATTTCCTGAAAACTCTTTGAGATCCAGCTAAAGTGTTATGGTCTCAGGAAGCTATCCCTGACACTTCAGTCTGTGTTAGGTGTTCCTCTTAGCCTCTCCCTTAATACTCTGAGCTTTCTTTTCTATTATCATCACGCTGAATTTCAATTGTTTATATTTCTCTGTTCCTTATATACCAAATGCTGAGGTCATTGGGATAGAGGTATCATATTCATCTCTATTTGCTCCCAGCTCCTATTGGCATGTGGAAGGTGCTCAGTAAAAGTTTACTGGATGAGGGAGGGAGGGAAGGAGGAAGGAAGGAAGAAAGGAAGGACTGTTTTATTTAGTTGCATTCTGGGTATGAAATAGGTAGACAGGGGAATGTGAAAGGGGGACATAGAAAATGCACCTTTGATGACCCAGTTCTGCCTTACTGGGCTTGTTTTCTTCCCTGCTATGTGGGGACCTCATCAAACATACCAGAACCATTTATTTTGTGACTTTGAAGGCACAGCTCTGCTGTGCATGATTTATGAAGGTACTATTGATTTCTTTCCTAGGATGTTCTGTCATTAAGGTCTCCCTATAAGGGTGGTCAGTTTAATAGAGTTTTACCTGAATAGCTCCTTATGTGAGTATCCCCAGCAGCCTTATTGGGTTAGCTTCCAAGCCCCAGAGGCAACTCAAGACACTACAGTATGATGGAATCCACTACAGCCACAGATATTTCAAATATACCTGCACAAAATGGGAAATCATTTGATGAGCTCTAGCTCCAGAACCTCCCCAAATACACATTGTTCATACATCTTGGGTGAATCAAAGGCATTTTTATGTTCCCACAGTGTTGTCTTTATTTTTCTCCCACGGAGTAGCTCTGACCCTAAAAGATTCCTGGAAGGGTGTTATATTCTCCCATGTATGCAGCCTTGAGATAGCCTATAAAAGTGGCCCCCAATTCTTCTCATTTCTATTTGCACACCCCTTTGAAGTGTGATCCTGCAGCCCTTCCCACACTGACTTTAGGCTTGTCTTATAACTTGCTTTGGCTGATGAGACTTCAACTAACTGGATGGAAGCAGAGACTTGAAGAGGGAGGTGCTTGGGATTTTGCCTTCTTTTGCTGCTTTTGGGAACCTTGTGACTGGTGGCTACCATGTGAAGAAGCCCAAGCTGGATAATGAGAGAGCCATGGCCTGGTCATGCTATTTCCTTGGCAGCCGGTTGCCAGTCAGGTAAATGAGGTTACTATGAATTATCCAGACACCAGCAGATCTATCACCTGACCACAGACACATAGAACACCCAGCCTGGACCAGAACAGCATTATTGGCTCACAGAATAAATGGCTGTTCTTAAACCCACAAGGTTTTGGAGTACTTTGTTACATGCAAAAGTTAACTGATACAGCAAGACTAGTGATTTTACCTTCCTCTCTCCTGAATTATGTTTCCATATTGATTTGCTCATATCATGGCAAAAGTCTATAATGTTTTCTGGATGATTGTTCATGAATGAACATCCAGGTCATCTCTCTGGTGAACTTTGGATACTCCAAGGGCAGTGTCTACCAGATTAATAGGGTTTGCCTACCTAAAGCCTAGCCCAGCACCAGGCACCAAGAATGCACTTTGGAAAGGTGGATGAGCAAGACAAATGTGTAGAACTCGATATTGGAATCTTGGTTTCTGTGTCACCAGTAGCCCCTTTACTTATTTCTTCCCCACTCCCCAGCTAGTTTATATAAAACAAGATGTTTGCTATATTCTTGAAATTTTCTATTTTCCCATTCTTTTTTAGTTATGGTGCCTTTAACTCATTTTTATAATTACTTAGGCTGTCTATAGATAATAACAAAGGCCCCCAAATGGTTTTCAAAATAGGATTATGTAGTCATAAAAGCCACCATCCAGAATGCAGCCTTTTGATAAGAATTCAAGTTTCCTTTTTTTAAACTACATTTTTCAAATGGCATTATGTGATGATTGATTCTTATTTTGATTTTATTTTATTTTCGAGGTGTAAGATATATCAAAATGAACAGTTTTTCCACTGAAAGCTATTAATTTCATCTTGTGTAACATGATAACTCTTCAAACAAATTCATTTAATGTGTCACTTCAGTAAAAATCACTTGTTGGTTAGTGGCATTTTGGGAACCTTGGAAGTCACATGAAGGAGGCCCCGAGAGACAGGTGAATGTCATTAACAATTCTCCAAGAAATTTTTGTTAAATAGATTCGCAACAAAGGATTAATAATAAAGGTTACCATTTATTAGTCAGACCCTAGGCCATGTGCTGAGCATCTCTTTTAATCTTCACAGCAGCCCCATGTGGTAGGTTCTGTTAGCCCTATTTCACCAGTGAGACTCGACGCAGGGGTCCTCAAACCTTTTAAACAGAGGGCCAGTTCACTGTCCCTTAGACCAATGGAGGGCCGGAGTATACTTTAAAAAAACAAACAAACTATGAACAAATTCCTATGCACACTGCACATATCTTATTTTGAAGTAAAAAAACAAAACAGGAACAAATACAATCACACCAACGCATGTGGCCTGCGGGCCGTAGTTTGAGGAGCCCTGGTTACAGAGTTTAATCAAGCCCTCTCTGGTCAGTGCTTAGAATCAAACCTGCCTGTGTCTGATTTCAGAGCTGGTATCTAAACCTTAATCTTCACAGAGGAGGGACTGGAAAAATATATTTATGGTAAATCATGTATGTTCTTTTACTGATGAAAATCAAATTATCTATATAGACCTTGGAGATATTCTCCTTGAAATATTCTCTACAGAGGTAGAGTGAGGACTGACCTTGGTGTATATGTTGGTCCATACCTGGTTCTGATTCCCCAGGAGTTCTGGGCTTGACATGTTGAGGTCAAGTGGGTCACTTTGTCCCCACAACTTATAGTCAAGCAATCAGAACGTGTGACAGTTCATGTCTAGTTCACATCTCTCCACCCTCTACCCTCTATCCTCTTTCACTCCATTCTCCTCTCTGGGAAATTGACAGGCTTTCTGGCTTCTGGTTTGGTTCAGCCAATGGGGAGCAAAGTAGGAGATGTCAGAGGAAGGGGGAAGGTGTTACCCCAACTTGCATTGGCTGTGCCCTTGGCTGGCAGTGCCTGCAGCTTTCAGAGTAGCTCTTGCTGCATGACCCCCCTCTCCTGGGTCCTGGGCCTGCCCCTTCCCTCTTCCCTGTGGCCTGGGATGGTGGTGATTGTCCTGCTGCCACGCTGTCCTCTGTGGTTCTGACCTCCAGCCCATACCTCTGTAAATCGTCTCCTGAAATTACCATAATTTGGGTGTGCAGTCTATTTATGGCTGGGCCCTGACTGATAGAGAATTAGAGGTTATGTAGTCCAAACTTCACACTCTATGAAGAGAAAAGTGAAGCACAGAGAAAGTCAGTGCTTGCTCGAAGCAGCTGTTCTGAGGTAGAACCCTAACTCAAAGGCACATGGGAACGATTTCTTGTTTAGAACCCTCCCACGTAGCCTAGTGAGGAAAGAGCACTGAGTGGTACAGCATGAATTGGGGTAGGTGTTTATTTTACTTCCTTCTTTTTTTGTGGAGTCAAATCTTCACAGAGTGATTTTTGCCTACGTTATCTCTCAGTTGTATGTGGGAAGTTTCTTAGGTAGGACTTTTGCCTTTTCATGGATGCTTCAGAATAAAAAATGCTGTGAGTGGGCTTCTGTGTTTATGTGGTTACAAGTTTAAAAAGCAGTATAGGCAGGTGGCTTGTGTGCGAGTGTAATTAACACCTTTCTGGGTAAATGGTTTTTATTCCTTATGAAGCTCAGGGCACATATATCAGTTAGTAACATCCACAGACTGAAATGGTAGTGGATCAGGACCTTACTATCAAGAACACACTGCTTATTGAGTGGTATTTAAGTTTGGATTACTGAGGTTGGCTGTCAGATGACAGTCAATAAATATTTGTTGAATGATCAATGAATGAATATTCATGTTGATGAGTGGGAAATAATTTAAAGTTAGCAGTAGCATGTAATCTGTGGAAAGCAGTGTTAATTCTTTGATTACTGAAATGCTTTTGGTTGGCTAAAGAAATCTGATGAAATTAACTAGAATTTTGGTAATGCCTTGATTTTTAAAAAACACCTATTTTCCGCATCTGTGATAGAGTAGAAAGAGCACTGGATTTGGAATCTGAAAGCCCTTGATTTTACCTCTGACTCTGTGACTTTTTCTTGTTAGATGTAACAGGCGACTTTATTTCTTATGAGACTCCAACCCATTCCAAAGTTGGGTTGATGTCTATGGAAAAGAACCCAACCTCTGCAAAATAATTTAAGGAGGTTTTTATGCTGAGCCATATATGAATGACCGTGATCCAGGCTATGCCCAAGAAGCCTGGAGCAAGAGGTGCTGTCATGGTTAGGTTACAGTTTGGTTTTACACATTTCAGGCAATAGGAATTACACATAAATCATAAATTAATACATGGAAGATATATGTTGGTTTGGCCCCCAAAAGTTGGACATCTCAAAGCAGGGCATTACAGGTTATAGGTGGGTTTAAAGGTTCTTTGATTTGTAATTGGTTAAAGAAATGAAGCTTTTCTAAAGACTTGTAATGTTTGAAATTATGACTAAGAAAATCTGTTAGAGACAAATCACCAGGCATAAACTCACACATCTGTTGAATAAATTGAAGACCTACAAGTGTGGTTGAAGCTTTGTCTTGCATAGCCTTAGGCCTGTTAATGAGTTACAGAGGACCTCTCTGAGGAGTGAAAGCTGCTTGAGGAGACATGTCTCACTCCCCTTCTCCTAGCCAATAACTCAGCTTTAGAGTATTTCTAGGCCCATTCAGTCATCTGGGGGACTTAAGATTTTATTTTAGTTCACATATAGGGTTTTTGATGGTTATGTTTTAAAAAATATTTTAGTTCACATATAGGGTTTTTGATGGTTATGTTTTATAGGTTGTAATGATATTATAGATGGTGCCCAATTTGGGATGGTTTGACTTACAGTTTCAACTTTACTATAGTGCAAATGTAATATGCATTCGGCACTTTCTAAACTTACAATGGGGTTACATCCGCATAAACTCAACAGTAACCTCATTATAAGTCAAGGAACATCTGTATTGCTTTTACTATAGCATTAGGATGTTGTAATTGTCTGAATTCACAGACTCTGTGGGACCCGCCTGTGGGACGTTTGTTGACATTTTGATCTATGTGCAGAACTAGTTTATCTGCTTAGGATATTCTTCCAGTGTCTGTAAACTCACTTGTAGTTTTGCCTCCAAAGAGATAACTCAAGAAAATTACTAGAAAGCACATTTCTTATAGTAGCTGTCCCCATTTTGTAAGCCTGGATGTCTGGCAGCCTTTGGGTGTTTGCTGCAAGCAAAGAGCTGGTTTGACAACTTTTCCCATCAAAACTTTCCTCCAATACTTTCTTCTTTGTGTTCTGATCATTTCTCTTCCCTCCCTGCCCCCATATAACAAAAACAAAAAGCCCTCTCTTTCTTAAACTGCCAGGGCACTGCTTAGAAGATCTTTATTTCATATGCTGAACAATATGTTTCTCTTCAGCTTAACTCTCACATCAGACTAGCCTAGAGCCTTCCCTTTTACAACCTAAAGGCTGTGCCATCCCAGAGAAAAGAGTGACTTATTCCCCCTAAGGTGAATTTTCCACTTTCCCGGAATGCAAGTGCAGCTTGTGCAAGTATAATATTTCTTCTCTCTCTCTCTCTCTCTCTTTTTTTTTTTATAGCAGATTTTCCTTCCTGATAAATGTAGGTGTGGTTGTGATTAATAAAATGCAAATTTACTTAAGAGCATTTATGCTATCTTAGTAGCTTTTTGTCATTCTGTATTTTTTCAATCAACTGATATTAAAAAGTACAGTTATTACTAAGTGTAGGTTTGAAAAATGTTTTGACATTGGGGGAGTCCTCATTTTTGAAAAATAGATGAGAAGTGCTGGGTTGAGCTTTGCAGCTTGTGAAATACTGCCTGAGTTCTACCTCTCTACAGAGCTAGTGGGAAGCTACTTGGAGAAGTTTGTTGAGGTTCTTGGTCTGGATTTGCCAGTGTCTGGGCAAGAGTGAACTCAGGAACTAACAGGGCAGTCAGAAGTGAGTTGGCCCTAGAAGTAGAAACCAAATATCAGGTTAAGCTTTCATGGGGCAATTTAGGGTTCTAACACTAATTTACTTCCAAATAAATGAATATTTAGGGGAAGAGTGGCTAGAGTACTCTGTTGAAACCAAGTGCTTGTCCTGGCTGAATGAAGAACAAGGACAAGTGGTTTGAGGAAAAGAAAAGAGAAGTTTATTAATTAAGGAGGAGGATGGCCCCAACTCTCATCTTAAAGAATCATGGTCCAGGGCGGCACCTGTGGCTCACTGGGTAGGGCACCAGCCCCATATACCGAGGGTGGTGGGTTCAAACCCGCCCCAGCCAAACTGCAACAAAAAATAGCTGGGCATTGTGGCGGGCACCTGTGAAACTCTGTCTCAAAAAAAAAAAAAAAAAAAAAAAGTATCATGGTCCTCCATTTATGCAGAAATACAGAGCTTTTAAAGGGGATTTTTTAGCTTTGGGCTATTACCGTTTAACTGTGGTTGCTGGTCCTAGCACACTTCATCTCTGGTGAGGAAGATTCCACAACCTTTGCTCAGACAATTCCCTGTTGAAGCATCTCTTGTGATTTAAGACAAAAAATAAAGAACAGTCCTCTGCCCCTCTGATTATTGCCCTCTGGCAGTGATATAGGTTTTAATTCCTCAAACATGGTGAGGGGTTTTAAAGAGGCAACCCACAACTCCTAAAACATTTGGCCCTTTTTCAGGCCTTTAGTTCTGTTACTAATGTTCTGGGTTCCAAGGCGTCTCTGCTTGCGGTAGTAGATGAAGAGGCAGCTTAATACTGAATGCTTAGGGAGAAGGACAGATTTTCTGGGAAGGGGTGGAAATGAAGATTTACATTTCCACTTTTTATTTTCATTTATTGGATTTGTGCTTAGCAGTTTTAGTGAGGTATAATTTACATACCATAAAATTCACCCACTGTAAGTGGCTATAGATGAGGTGTTAGATCATCTTCCCAGGTAGAATTCATTTCCTTTTTATATATGAGAAAACTGAGACTCAAGCATTGAACACTTTATTCAAGGTCAAGAAATCTACATTCTCAGAGAATTTGCATTCTTTATGGGAAAGTCCTGGGAATCTTTAGTATTGTAATGTAAACACCTTCCCCCAAATGCAAAGAATGGGAAACAGGCCTCTAAGTTACCAAAATTTAGTACACTAGACACATTAAAACTTTTACCTTGTATTCTTAGAATAGTTTTCATTTACATTATGGTTATTTTGTACAATTCTTCTAACAAGGTTGCTTATCTGGTTTCCCAGTTGACAAATTAGAAGGAGAAAATTAGAAAAGGGAGACCGAGTTGCTCATAGTAGGTCCATTAAAACGCGAAAAGTTGGGCCCAGAGCTACACAGTGGAGGAGGGAAATAGTTTATTTCTCTGTAAAATGCGTGGGTTGAACTGAGGTTCCTTCCAGCTCTGAAATCCAATGTGTTTAAGATAAAAGCTATAAAAAGCTGCAGAAAAACGCATAAAAATGAAGAGACCTGGAAACCTGGACTCAAAACTGGAAGGAATAATTCTGGAAAACGGTGTGCCCCTGAGGGCATAACTGTTCCATGGACAGGGCAGTACTGAATGTTTGTGATGCTGACACTGAGTTTTTAGGAAGAGGGTAAGATTCATTTTCTAGATGCTGTCTCAGAATGCAAGAAAGAAAATTACTTTTGTAAGATTTCACTCAAAAACACTTATCACACTTTCCCTACTTAAACATTCACTGTTTGGAAAATTTACTTCTTGGACAGTTTCCTGCTGTTCTTCATTGTTCTATGGGGTTTTGTTCCTCAGTAGAATAATTCAGATAGTTGTGTATTGCTTGATATTAATTCAAAGCATTTTTCTATCCCAGGTTGCAGTTAGTACTTTGACAAGGTTGCTAGTTCTTCCCAAAGCGTTGAACTTGAACCCAGCCTATTTACGATCTTCTCACATGGTTTTCGGGTTATCTGATAATGGGTCTGTTAGACTGTCCACTCCTTGAAGGCAAGGACTGGGTTTCCTTCATTTTGGTTTTCTTTGAATCTTAATAAATGTGTGTTAGATAATGAATGAATCAATGAATCAGTGAATGAATGAACTCTAAATGAGTGCAATTCCTCACTTGTCCTATTTCTAAATTTTGTAGTTTTGTCTTGTTGAAGGCAGTGCCTCTTGCTTGCCTTTCTAATCCCAGCACCACTACCCTGTTTTATACTGTGCTCTAAGACTTACCACTAAAAAAAAAAAAAAAAAAAAAAAATACATCCCCTGCGTGCTAATTGTAGAAAATTTAGAAAATACATAAATGGATAAAGATGAAAAGAAAAAGATCACTAGGAATCTCACTAGCCAGAAATAACCCTCATTGATATTTTAGGGTTTAGGCGTCCATTCTTTTTTCTTAGATATTTGCATATGTAACTAAGTGTCAGGAGCCATTTAGCCCCCCCTCTGTGCTTCCCCCCAGAATCCATTTGCAGAAAAGTGTGTGTAAGCAGTTTGTAAATTTCCTTTGGGAATAGAGTTGTGGGTTTCTCTTTTAATCTTTTTGCTTTTGAGGTCTCGATCTTAATAGCTCCTGTCTTCTTATTCCTACTTCTTTTATAGACTTCTAATAGCTTCTGCCTTTGTCATTTGTTATCCAGAGAACCTCTAAACTTTGTGTTCTTACTTACACTCTCCTTAGAAAATTGTGGTGGATGTGGTGGAGGGAAATATTTCTTTCCTCTTACAGGTAAATGTCTTTCAAAAATGAGTTCAGATTGTAGATACGTTTTTATATTTTATTGTTTTCCATTTAGAAGAAATGGGAAACCTTGTGCATTGTTGGGACATTGTAAATTCGTACAGTCATTATGAAAAACGTTACGGAGGTTCCTCAAAGAGTTGAAAATAGAAATACCATATGACCCAGCAATTTCGTGTCTGTATAAATTCAAAGGAAAGGAAATCAGTATGTTGAAGAGATACCTGCACTCCTATGTTCATTGCAGCATTATTTACAACAAAGACATGGAAACAACCCAAGTGTCCCACAAAGGATGAATATGAATGGATAAAGAATTGTATACACAGTCATACAGCACACAATGAGGTTCAGGGAGTGACAGACTACATGGATGATGCTGGTAATACAAGATTATAATGGAGTTGAAAACTCCTGCCCACTGATGCAGCCGTCATAAAATGTCGTGCAGTGTATTACTCACGTGTTTGTGGTAAGCTGGTGTAAGCAAACCAACATGCTGCCAGTTACAGAAAAGTATAGCACAATAGATAATACTTGATAGTAATGATCAGAAACAATTGTGTTACTGGTTTATGTCTTGACTTTACTTTTTAGTGTTATTTTACAGCATGCTCCTTCTGCTTGTAAAAAAAGAGTTAATTGGGTAACAGTCTCAAGCAGATCCTTCGGAGGTCTTCTGGAAGGCATTTGTCTTAAGTGGTGACATCTTTATGCCTGTTATTGCCCATACAGGCCTGCTGCTGGGATAAGATGTGGAGGTAGAGGGCAGTGGTACTCGTAGTCCCGATTCTGTGTAGGCATAGACTACTGGGTGTTTGTGTTTACACAAAGTTTACAAAGTAAAAAAAGGGTTTAAAAGTAGGAAATAAAGTTATAGCACAAAGATATAAAGAAATAGAATATTTTTTGGGCGGCGCCTGTGGCTCAAAGGGGTAGGGTTCTGGTCCCATATGCCAGAGGTGGCAGGTTCAAACCCAGCCCTGGCCAAAAACTGCAAAAAAAAAAAAAAAAAAAAAAAAATATATATATATATATATATATATATATATACATATATTTTGTACAGCTGTGCAATGTGTTTGTGTTTTGAGCTATTATTGCAAAAGAGTAAAAAAGTTAAAAAAAATTAAAAAGTTTATAAAGTAAAGGGGTTACAGGAGTTACAGTAAGCTAATTTATTATTGAAGAAAGAAAAGTACGCTGTTTAGTAAGTTTAGTGTTGCCTGTGTTTATAAAGTCCACAGCAGCAGATGGTAATAAGCTGGGCCTTCACATTCACTCATCACTCACTCACCCACCCAGAGCAACTTCCAGTCCTCAAGCTCCATTCAAGGTAAGTGTGCCGTGTGGGCGTACCCTCCTTTATTTTCTATGCTGTATTTTTACTGCGCCTTTGATATGTTTAGATATGTTTAGGTGCACACAGACTTACCGCTGTGGTGTAGTTGCCTGCAGTATTCAGGACAGAAACATGTCGTGAGTACAGGTCTGTAGTTGAAGAGCAGTAGGCTCTGTGTGTAGGTTATAGCTGCTAGGTTGGTATTCACACAAGGATGAAATCACCTGATGTTGCATTTCTCAGAATATATTCCTGTCCTTAAGAAATGCATGACTATAGAACCAAATATTATCTAACCATAAAAAGAAGGAAATCCTGCCATTTGTGACAGCAGGGATGAAGCTGGAGGGCTTTAAGTTAGATAAACAAGAATACTACATGATCTCACTTATGTGTGGAATCTAAAAAGAGGAAGTGGGAGAAGCAGAGAGTGGAATGTCAGTTGCCAGGAGTGAGGGCTCGGTAGGTGGGAATGGAGCAATATTGGTAAAGGGCACAAACTTTCAGCTATGAGATGAGTAAGTTGTGGGATTCTTCTGTACCGCATGGTGACTGTAGAAATAATATTGTATTCTTGAAATCTAAGAGAGTCCATCTTAAGTGTTCTCAATATACACACCTGTGCACGTGTTCATTGACAGGTGTGTGGTGATGGGTGTGTTAACTTATTATGGTAATCATTTCACAATATTTATATATATCATATCCCTTTTGCAAACTATAAATACATGTAATTTTATTTATCAACTATACCTCAGTAAAGCTGGAAAAAATTTTATTGGGAGCAATTGCCACCATGTCATTAATTCATTTTTAAAAAGTTGTGACGTCTAGTAACTGCATAATTGTCTGCCATAGATTATTTAACAATTCTATTTAATTTGGATATTTGGATCATTTCCAGTTTTGATTATTATTAATAGTATGATGAAGATACTTATTTGCTGCTTTAATTACCCTCTTGGGATAATCTTCTGTAAAGGAAATTATAAAGGTAGTCTATTCTTAATATTTGTGGCATGTATTGCCACCTTCTCCAGAAAGATTATATGAATTTGTACTACTCCAGCAAGGGCATCTGAGAGTGTTTGTTTAATAGCATTCTTGCCAACACTGAATATTATTGTTAAAAATTAAAAAAAAATTTTGCTAATTTAAGAAACAAAAATGATAACCAACTTTGTTTTGAAGTTTTGATTAGGAGTGTCTAGATTTTATCGTGTGTTGTCTGGTCTTTTTTTTTTAATGAATTGTCTTTGCCTATTTTTAAATTTGGGTGTTCATCATTATTTTACTGACCTCGAAAGAGCCTTTATTCATAAGAACCTTTATTCGAAATAACCTTTATTCATATATTCACTGTAGAAAATGTAGGGTGTATAAAAAAATACAAAGGAAATAAAATTCTTTATTTTACCACTTCCAAATAAATACCATTAAGTTGGTAAATATCCAAATAATTAAAAAAACTCTCTGTTTCTATTAATTAAACATTAACTTCTAAGAGCACTTTATGTTTGAAGGACACTTTTTTGCCATACATGTTGCAGATATATTTTTCTGGTTTGCCATTTGCTTTTTAATGCATATGGTATTTTAATTTTTTTGTATATTTTTAATACAGTCAAATTGTTCTTTTATTAGTTCTTAGATTACTTTTTGTGCTTAAGATATCCTTATTCATCCTTTGGCAAGTTAAATATTTGTTGTGATTTGTTGTATATTTGATGGATTTTTTTTTTTTTTTTACATTTCATTCTTTAGTAATTTTCATCATTACGCATATATTATGTGATTAAGTTTAATATATACTAAGGTCTATTTCTGAGCTGTTATTCTCTCCAATTAATTTTCAGTTCTTATACCCATACCTTGCTGTTTTAATTTCTTTAATATCTGAAAGAACCTTTTTTTTTTTCCACAGAATTTCTTGGATGATGTCATCTGAATCTTTCAGATAAATTTTAGAATCATTTGACTCATTCTACATAAACAATTGGATTTCAATAGAATTTTTCCTATCAGCTTTTGTTCTTTCATGAATCCAATATCTTCATCTGAAGATATTAAATGTACTTTAAAAAATCATGCCCATTTTTTAAGTCTGTTGCTGTTTGCTCTAATGATTCTTCTTTTTCTGGTGCTCTTAGTATTGGAGTTTGGTGCTGCTTGTTTTGTGATAGTAGGTTGTACGTTCTTCTTGTATGTTAAGAGGGTTTTTTTTTTTTTTTTTGAGACAAAGTTTCATTTTCTTGTCACTGGTAGAGTGCTGTGGCATCATAGCTCACAACAACCTCAAATTCTTAGGCTCAAGTGACCCTTGCCTCAGCCTTCCACTTAGTTGGGATGACAGGCACCTGCCACGATGCCTGGCTAGGTTTTAGAGAAGGGGTCTCACTCTGGCCCAGGCTGGTTTCGAACTTGTGAGCTCAAGCCAATCTACCTGAAGAGGGTCTTTCTACTACAAGAAATCTTGAGGACTGTGAGATAAGGTAGAATGCATTTCCAGGCAGGGTGCTTTACTAGCTAGTGTTTTGGGAATGGAGTGAGTAGAGGGTGGCAGGTTACCTTGTCTGTTCCTGCATTGATAACCACCCCCACCCAAATCCCACTGTTGGTTGTTCTGGGGCCCTGCCGTACCCATCAGCTCTAAGCTTGCAGTGGCCCAGAAGGTCTCTCATGTTTTCCAGCAGTCATTGTTCTGGGGGCCCTTCCGTACCCATCAGCTCTAAGCTTGCAGTGCCCCAGAAGGTCTTTCATGTTTCCCAGCTGTCATTTTTCTTTGAGCATTTTAGACTGTGTTCCTCTTTCAATCTGATCCACTCTACTGTTGGTTGTTAAGGGATTCCTTATGATTTTGGGTCCAGTCTTGGTTCCTAATGCTGTTATAAATTTAAAAAAAAAAAAACCCTAATTATGTACATCAAGGAATTGGTGTACAGGGGCTGAGGTAGAGTGTACCCTGGTCTGTCATTCCAAGCTGATCTTTTATATTTTGAAGAGCTTTCTTAAAAATCAGTGTTTAATATTATTAACTTTCACTAGGTATAGTGAACATGTATATTGATATCTAATTACTATAAAATAAGTTAACTTCCTAACATCAAACTGCTTTTGAATTCCTAGGAGTGACCTCTGCCCCACAATAATTGCAGTTACTTGTTTAACCACTAGAGGTGTATGATTGTATGACTGCGGTGGCCTGTGGGCTACATGCTGACTTTGTAAGCACTTTTTTTGCTGATCTGTGCTATCAGATATCATGGAAAGTATGCACTGACCTTTTTTTGCTAATCAGCTTTTGTTAGTGTTTGTATATTTAATGTGTCAAATCTTCTTTGAGGACAATCTTCTTCCCATGTGCCACAGAGAAAAGAAAAAAAAAAGATTGGATACCTAAATTCCATGAGAACAGACGCCATATTTTTTGTGTCTTAGTGTAGTGCCTGTTAACAGGCCCTGTGTAATACCTGTTGAAATTAAAGATTGATACTAATCTATAGTTAATTTTGACAATTTGTTTTTGTCTGGAGCTACTTTTGTCTGGTATCAGTTATTTCAGCTTAATAAAATGAATTGCATGGCTTTTCATATTCTTGTCTATATTAGAATGAAAATGAATCAGTGCCTTGAATATTTTTTAAGTTCATTTTTAATTGTGATAAACACATAAAATTTACCACTTTAACCACTTTTAAATAGTTTACTAGGGTTAAGTATACAGAGGGTGCCGAAAATATATACAGATTTTAAGAGGAAAAAACTGTGTTAATATATACAGGTAACAAAATAGGAACACAAGTCACATTGAGCACCTCTTCTAATTGCAGAAGTCAAATGTGATTTGAATATTACAATTTTAATATTTTTTTTTCCTTTCTTAAAATGTGTATATATATTTTTGGCACATCTGTATTGACATTGATGTACAACAGATCTCCAGAGCTTTTTCATCTTTTGAAATTGAAATTCTATACTTAATTGAAGTACAATTCATTTCTCCTCTCTCCCCCCACCCCCCACCCTCTGGCAACCACCCTTCTATGACTGTTTTAGAAACTTCATAAAAGTGAGATCACATATTGTCTATTTTGTGACTGGTTTGCTTTACTTAGCATAATGTCTTCAAGGTTCATCCATCTGTAGCATGTGACAGGATCTCATTCTTCTTTAGGGCTGAATGATACTCCATTGTATGTATATAACACATTTTTTTTACTCATTTATCTGTTGATAGACATTTGGATTGCTTTCACCTTTTGGCTCTTCTGAATAATGCTTAGATGAACAGGAACATGCAGATATTCTTCAAGATCCTGCTTTCAATTCTTTATTTATATACCTGGAAGTAGGACTGAGGGATCATCAGCCTCCATCGTATTGTTTTTCATATCTACTGTACCATTTTGCATTCCCATCAATAATGTAAATGGTCCCAGTTTCTCTGTCTCCACTCCAACACTTGCTTTTCTGATTTTATTTGGTAGGGGCCTCCTCATGGGTATGAAGTGATTTGCATTTCTCTAATGTGTGATGTTGAACCGCTTTTCTTATGCTTATCGGGCATTTGTATATCTTATTTGGAGGAATGTCTATTTAAGTCATTTGCACATGCAAGAAAATTGGGTTATTTGGTTTTTGTTGTTGTTGTTGAGTTATAGGGGTTCTTTATATATTCTGAACATTAGCTTCTTATCAGATAAATGATTTGTGAATATTTTCTTCTATTTAATAGGTTATGTTTTCACTGTGTTGGTTTTTTTTTTTTTTTTTTTTTTTGCTGCACAGAAGTTTTTAAGTTTTATTTAGTCACATTTGTCTATTTTTTATTTTTGTTGCCTGTGCTTTTGGTGTCATATCCAAGAAGTCATTGCCCAATCCAACGTTATGCAGGTTTTTCCCTATATTTCCTTCTGTGAGTTTTATAGTGTTGGGCCTTAGATTTCGTTCTTTAATACACTTTAATTTTCACATGTGTAAGATTGGGATCTAACTTAAGTTATTTTTCATGTGGATATACAGCTTTCTCAGTATCAGTTGTTGAAGTACTATCCTTTCCCCATTTTGTTCTGATAAACATATTATAAGTTGAAAATATTGTGAGTCAAAAGTGCATGAAAGTCCATTTTTGACTTGAGGATATTTTCCACATACAGTGGGCTTATCTGGCTGCCACCCCATTATACGTTAAGGAGTGTACCAAAGGCATGTGGTTTTTGCACCATAGTAAAATAAAAAAATCCTAAGTCAAACCATTATAAGTCAGGGACAATCTGTAATCTCTTTGCAGTTTACAAAATCTGTCTTGTATATACATTTTTAGAAACTTAATCATTGAAAAACCTTATGAGAAAGGTACGTTGATGATGTGTCATAAATTAAGAATTATGATTCATACCCTCAGGTGTAGCTGCAGCAAAAACCATAAACAATCAATCTCAATTCTATTTACAGACTTCCATCTTTATCTGCCCAATTAGACACTGAATTATTTGGAACCAGGGACTTGGTATTGACATGGTTTTTATTCCCCCCTATGCCCTGCACATGGAGGATGTTGAATTGAAGTCAAAAATTTGGAAATTTGAACCATGGAATCATGATTATTTTCCTTTTACCAAGAGCTTGTATGACCACTTAAAAAAATTTAATGTTTTTTAATAAAATGATTTTATAGCCTGTTTCATTTCATCCTGTCAACAGTGTCACCTAATCTTTCTAGTTGGTAGATGCCTTTGAAAATGAGGCATTTGATCTATAAGAGTGTTTTTTTTTTTTATGATTTTCTTCTCTTTTCAAAATTCTTTAATTTCATGATTATTATTTTATACTATATTGAAAACAGATTTGGAGATTTCCCAGATAAATATCAAACAGCTATGACCATATATTTCGTATTTGAGGAACCCCTGTCTAATAACGGAATAATTCTCGTGTTTGTGAATAATTGTTAAGAAAGATGAAGCAATGAGAGGGTTGTTGTGCTTCAACTTACAAGAAATTATCATGGTACCTTGAGTGAAAGAAAACACTGGGAGGGAATATCAACACAGTTAAAATTTTTTTTTTCTCTTTGGGTATATTAGACATAGGAAGAAAAGGATAAGTACAAATGTGTATGTTGATGCTAAGTACATGTTTGGGGGCTATGACATATTTTAATGTGGTCTGGCCTTAATGTTATTGTCTATTTCTCTTCCTGCTCCAATGCACACAAACTAAGACGTACCCATACACCTCGAGCACTCATTTTCTTGAGCATTTTCTGAGTCTTCTACCTCTGAATCTTTCCTTGGCATTTTCCACTTAATTGTCTCATTGAATTCTATTCAGTATTCAATATACAACTTAAATACTGTTACATATATTAACTTTTCTTTAACTTCCCAGTTGAAATTAATCATTTCCCCAATCTAGCTCCTCCTTACTCCTTTAGGCATTATATGTAGGATACATTATGTGTGTACACACACACACTTTGACCGTACTTCCCACATGTTGCCTTATTCTACACATACATTTGTCTATCTTCTCTCAGCTTTAGCCTTCTTGGGGACTGGTAGTTGGTGATATTTTTCTTTGTGTCATACCAAGGAACCATAACAGTTATTGCCCCATAGTAGTTACTCATAGAAAGAGCTTAGAACAAAGTTTTCTGAACCCTTTTCCCTTTTTAAATGAAATATGTAGGCAGGATTAAAATATGTAGAAGATATTAAGGGGAGTATATTATTAGTGTAAATTTATTGGTTCAGATTTGTAACATTTGATTCTTATAGTCATCCAAAAGAGCAGTGAGGCTGATTTAATAAACTGCTAATGCAATTTGTGTTTATGGATGACAGTTGCAGTCACATCGGTCTAAGCATCCAATTTAATTTTCTCCTTCTCTTTCTCTGCCTCTGTGTCTCTTTTTCATTCTGCCTTTGTCTTCCTTCCCTTTGCATGATATCAGGAAAATCTGGATTCGCACAGATGAGTTGCAAATGGCAGTATTTTTTAAATAGCTTTCTCTTCAGTTTAACTGATCCAGTGTTTTTTAATAGCTTGCTCTCTAATTTAACTGATGCCGTAGCTCAAAGGAGTAGGACATGCTACTTTCAAATTAAAATCACAGCAAGTAACAAATGCACACTGTTATTAATTGTTAAATGTTCAGTTTAAAGAGTCAATTAGTAGATTCCTCAGCCAGTTTAATTTGTCACTATTTGGCAGAAAATATCGTATGAATGTATTTTGTCATTTAATTGAGTGGAACACACATTTGTCATAGTATTGAGTTTGCTTGTACAATTTTATACGAGTAGACATGTACAGATCTGATTTTTTTTTTTTTTTAACAAAACAGAAAAGTAAAAGACCTGCAATCTTCTTAATTGGTATTACATTTTTAAGAAGTTCAAATATCTACTGAAAAGTTTTATTTTGAGGGCTCCAGGGAAAAGCAGTTAACCAGGCGGCACAAATTAAGTCATTTGGGGTCTCCCTTGTATTGAAATTTGAAAGAGAACACTAGTGAGTGTGGGTAATGCTTTTCATTGTAGTTTAATAAATGATTAATGTATTTTAACAATGAAATCTGAATCAAATGTCTGTAGAGCCCTGGAAGTACAATTTGAATACCACATGGCTAGCATAAAAGGATGTTAGCATGGGAAAGGTTCCTTGTGTCTAACTTTTTCAAATGTGAACTATGATGATGTGTTGTAGAGTCTCTAACACAATGTCTATCGTGTGCATTTTCTTAAAGTAATGATTAAATCAGAAAAGGGAAAGAATAATAAATGTTAATCATTGTTGAATGCTTCCTGTGTGCCAGATGCCCAGCTAAGTGCTCTGAACAAACCCAGGGTGGTAGTATTATTATTCCTGTTTTACCTGTAAGAAAACGGCATAAAGAGATTACTTAATGTGTTTAAAGTCACCCATCTTATACTTTGCAGAGTATGGATTTGAATTCTGGCTCTGTGATATCCTGAAAAACAAATGTTTACCCCAACATTATACCATCATAATGCATTTAGCAAGTGCATTGCTTTGCCTAGTGATTTACTTTTGTTTAATTGTAGCTGATTCTATGAAATCCTAGAAGGCTGATCTTTCTGTTTTGTTTATCATTTTCATGGAACTATGATAATTCTTAATTTTCTGTTAACCCTCAGAAGTATGTTTGCCCATAGCATTTAAAGAAACAGACCGTGTCTGGGCACTTGGATTTGGAAAGGACATTTGGTGTCCCCAGTGAGCATTGCCAAATTCTTTTCAGCTCAGGCAGATGCACTGATGTGTGGGGGGTGTCTTTCCTGACATTGTTTTATTGTAGGCAGAAGAGAAGAAAATAGCATTTAAAACCAAAGCCCTTAGTTATTACTATTATTATTTTTTTTTTTACTTTACATTTCAATGATAGTTGATTTTGTGGCTTGAGAAGAGTAGTCTTGCAGACCACAAAGGAAAAATAAATCTCAAAAGAGTCAAAGCAAAGGCCTTGAAATTGCTGGATATGTCTGGTCTTTTAAGAGCTTCTTGTTATATAACAAAGCATAAAAAGGAGAAGCAAGTGGGTTTTGTTTCAAATGATCATTATTTACTTCTGGTTTCAGCATTTGTTTAGCTGGCAGATGTGCTGAGAAACTTAAGAAAAGCCTCACAGTCTCTGGGGAAGGACAAGTCAGTACACAACTATAATATTATATTGTGCCATAATGTATCAAGTGCTATGGGATCTCAATAATGGGAGTACATAGCTGGGGGTGAAGTACAGACAGGAAGGACTTTTTACAGTGGAGGTGACGCTTGAGCAAGGTCTTAAAGGATGAGTAGGAGTTTGCAGGATTATGAAGTAGGGCCTACAAATGCAGACTCTTCCTGACTTTGGCCCATTTCTATGTTTCCTTGCATTTTTCATTTATCTACCTTTTCTTTTTCTCTTTGCTTTAATGTCAGGAGGAAACGCAACTGAAAATTACTGAAGTGAAATACTTCTTTAGCTTTCCTATTATTTTTGCTAAGAGGTCTTAAAAATATACAGTGAATTTTTTGTTTTGTTTTACTCTAAAGTGTAGCGCCTTTATTTAATCTTTTTTTCCTTTTTTCTTTCTTTTTTTTTATTTTTTGTTTTGGAGACAGAGTCCATTTTGTTGCTCTTGGTAGAGTGCTATGGCATCACAGCTCACAGCAATCTCAAACTCTTAGGCTTAAGTTATCCTCTTGCCTTAGCTTCCTGAGTAGCTGGGACTACAGGCACCCACCACAATGCCTGGCTATTTTCTAGAGACAGTGTCTTGCTCTTGCTCAGGCTGGTCTTGAACTCATGAGCTCAAGCGATCCACCTGCCTGGGCCTCCCACAGTGCTAGGTCTATAGGCCTGAGCCACCATGCCTGGCCCCTTTATTTAACCTGATGACATATAATATGTTTATTAGCTGATATTTCATAAATGCACAAAGAGACGCTTTAGACCTGGATCCCATCTAACTCTTGATCACCAGATGATTGATTATATTTGTGTTAACAAATTTAGTGCAGTTATTTGAAGACACATACATGTAGGTCTTTCCTGCAAGAATATGAGATCTTCTCTGTTTTATTGTGACCTTAATCATGGATTTTCTTCAGCCATTAAAGAAGATGGAGACTTTACATCTTTTGTATTCATCTGGATGGAGTTGGAACACATTCTTCTTTTTTTTTTTGTGACAGAGTTTCAAGCTGTCGTCCTGGGTAGAGTGCTATGGCATCACAGCTCACAGCAACCTCCAACTCCTGGGCTTAAGTGATTCTCTTGCCTAAGCCTCCAAAGTAGCTGGGACTACAGGTGCCTGCCACAACCAATGCCTGGCTATTTTTTGGTTGTAGTGGTCATTGTTGTTTGGCAGGCCTGGGCTGGATTCAAACCCGCCAGCTCTGGTGTATGTGGCTGGTGCCTTGGCCACTTGAGCTATAGGCGCTGAGCCAGGAACACATTCTTCTTAGTAAAGCATCACAAGAATGGAGAAGCAAGAATCCAACGTACTCAATTCTAATATGAAGGCAGTAGATGAGCTAATACATGGTGGGGTGTAGGGGAATGAGGGATGGGAGGGGGGCTAAGGGAGACGGATGAGGTTTCGTGGTGTATGGCACACATCTGGGGAACAGAACACAATTATAATAGGGACTTTATTTAACAACTGCAATCAGTGTAATCTAATTATTTGTACCCTCAATGAATCCCAAACAATAAAAAAAAATAAAGTAAGAATATGACATTTTTATATAGGCACACACACATAAAATGTTCTGCTTTTGTGAGTCCTTAAACATACCAAAGCTTGATCTGTTTTGGGATTGGAATATTGATTTACATTGTTGTCTAGGTGCCTAGCTTTTGATAAGCCTGAGGGTTTTTAGATTAACTATCCAAGGTCTGCAGAGCAAGAGCAAAGCACCCACACACAGATGTTGAGCTGCATCATCCAGGTCAACTGTAATCCTGGCTGTAACCCCGGCAGGCTTCTGCTGTGTTGTCAACCACTCCACAGTGGTATTCTTCCCGGCGCCAGGCCTCTCTCCACTAGGTGGTGCTAATACTTGCTGTTGCAGCTCCAGCTCAGGGTAAAGGTAATTTAGTAATAAAAGGTGTATCATTTATTCAGTATTTATTTAGTACTGTGAACCAGATCCTACAGGGGTTGTGAGATAACTAGGGAGGAGACCCTGACCTTGGGAAGGTATTCTCTTATTGTTGTGCACAAATAGCAAGAGAGCTGGTGGAAGAGCTCATGAAAGAGAGGTCGTCTGATAAAGTGGACCTGATTCTGGGACCCAAGTGCCTGGGTTCATATCCCAGCTCCTTCACTGATGAGTTCACTAGCTAAATAACTTAATCTCTCCATGCCTCAGTTTTCCCATCTGTAAAATGTAAATAATAATACTACCTTCCTCGTCCGGCTTCTGTGAGTGAAATATGTAAAGCACTTAGTTAGCACTGTTGCTGATAACATTCCCCAACCCCAGCTGCCAGCAGCCAGCATGTAAGTCCAGTGAGGGCAATGAGCTTTGTCTTATTATTTACTGATGTGTCTCAGATATGCCTGGTACAGGGCAGCCACTCCTCTTGATTAAATATGTTGAGTAAATAAGGGAGGGTTAGAGGATGGCTTTGCAAATTTAGCTGAAAGAGTGATATACAGAAGCATGGGTCTATCAGGGACTCAGAAACTTTGTAGTTTGCTCAGTTTCATTTTGATTTCTGTCCTGCTCCTTCTGAAAAAGTATTTTTCATTTTTAGCCAGGGGCAGTGGCTCACGCCTGTAATCCTAGCACCCTGAGAGGCTGGGGCAGGAGGATTCCTTGAACTTAGGAGTTTGAGATCACTCTGAGCAAGAGACCCCGTCTCTTCTAAAAATAGAAAAATTAGGAGTTTGAGATCACTCTGAGCAAGAGACCCCGTCTCTTCTAAAAATAGAAAAATTAGCTGGACTTTGTGGTAGGTGCCTGTAGTCCCAGCTACTTGGGAGGTGGAGGCAGGAAGCTTGCTTAAACCCAGGAGTTTGAGGTGGCTGTGAGCTAGGCTAACGCCATGGCACTCTAGCCTGGGCAACAGAGAGACACGCTGTCTCAAAAAAAAAAAAAAAAAAAAAAAAAGTACCATTTTCATAAAAGTCTTCCTGAGAAAATGCAGTGATGCAAAGGATGGTTTTCTGCAGCTATTCTGCTGGAGGAGAAGGTTCCCATGCAGACCTTCCATGCCCTGGGGACCTCTTCTGGGGGACTGGCCTCCTGGGGTTGTCACCACTCCTCCTATCACCTTCTCCCTGGCACTTCCTCTCTTCATTGAACAAACATCTTGAAGGCAAATGTCAAGACTAGGAATAAGAAGAGCTTAATTTGTCACATTGAGTACAGCTGTGTGTGGAACTGCAATTTGCATTTTAATGTCCTGCTTATTCCAGAAAAGTGGCATTTTACAGATTTCCTGTATTATTCATGAATTTCAAGGCTTTGTGGTTTAAAAATAAAAGTTCAGGTAATAACTAAGAATAAAGCAAGTTAAACTCTGTCAGGTTTTCTCACTCTTCCCTGGCCTCATCACTTTTTCATCTGCTGAAGTAGTCCATGGCCTGCTCCTATGTTTCCTTTCCAGATACTAGGAACAAATATATACGAAAATGTTAACTAAGGCACCACATCTGGCTTCCTCACTAACTTTACATCCCCAAGACATGTGTGGCTAAAACAAAAAATAAAATCACTGGCCCGCATAGAGACAGGAATAGGTATCTGGCAGCAAGTACCATGGCATTTTCCTGCTGATGAAGTGGATGAATTGTCCTTAGTGAGGCTGCCCCGGGCTGCCTAGCATTTACAGAGGGGTAACGCCCCCAACATGCTGACCCTCCTGGTTGGGATGTGTGGGGTTTGTAATGTGAAATGTGGGTTCATATTGTGTTTTAATGAAAATACAGGTTTGTTCAGGTCAGATGTAACCATGGGCATCTATGCCGAGGAGCTACCCTCCCCAGAAACGTCTGGAATGAGCAGTGTTTAAGAAGGAAGCCAGGCTGAGTGAAAGCGCTTTGCAGCAGGGCCGCATCCCTGGGGTGGTATGAGTGTAGGCGAGGAAGCGCACTCCCGGGGCAGAGACCTTGTGCCGTGGGTTGCTTAGCACGCAGCACCGTGACTGCTTCCCAGCTCTCCTGAGAAGTGTGCTAGCTAGGCTGCAGGCCTCTGCCTTGCCATGTTCTGGGCTCAGCCCTTCTCATCAGGTTTACGGGACAGTCTGAGGACCAGTAAGAAATGTTGGGGGGAAAACCAATACAGTTTTATGGACTAAGTAAAGAGTAAGAATGGACCATCGGGTTATTTAAAACACAGAGGGTGCCAAAAACTTATACACATTTTAAGAAAGGAAAAATCTGTATTAAAATTGTAATACCCAAATAATGTTTGACTTCGGCAATTACAACAGATACAAGATACGATGTATAAAATAACAAATGTTATTGGTATATATTGAGTATTATAATTTTAATGCAGCCTTTTTCTTTCTTAAAATGTGTACTCTTTTTTTGGCACCCTCTGTATAACACGAAGTAGAGACTGGAGGTGGATTGCTCAGAGTCCAGTGCTGGTTTTTGGCCAAAATGGCTGTTCGCACAGTCAGTATTAGGATGGGTAGGGAAATGCAGGGGTGCGTTGAGTAATTCAGACAGTATTTATTTAGTGCATATGTCCCAGCTACTGAGTCATGTGTTAGAAGGAGAAATGTGTGTGTGTGTGTGTGTGTGTGTGTGTGTGTGTGTGTGTGTGTGTGTTGGGCAGAGAGTGGGGGAGCAGGCAGACAGGGGACATCACAAAGGCCACCAGAATTTGCATCTGGAATTTAAAAAATCCTCTAGTTGGTTTTTACTGAGAAGACAGAGTTCAAAGTATATGCACCACAACTTTAATTAGATTATGTCAGTTCGAGACTTAGGTCTTTCTGAGTGATCAAATACCTTTGATGTTTTAATAGCCTGTAAATGATGTCTCTGGGACAAAGAAGTCTTTTGCTACAGTCCCTCTGTATATTTCACCCATTCATTTAGCCAGCCAATATTTATTCAATGCCCATGCCACATCAGCCTTCATACTAGGGTGCAGCTTTCTTATGGAACAAGGAAAGCATGGTTTCTGTCCTAGTGCATCTTACACTATGGGGAATCCAGACATTTAGGTGGACACCTGCAGTCCCGTGCAGGTGGTGATGAGGAGGTACCCTGAGAACTCAGAGCTCACTGAGACTGGGGGGTCTTTCTGGAGGAAGTGGCTTGCAAGCCGCCATCTGAAGAATGAGTGTGGCCAGCAGAGGATCAACTGTGGCATGGAGGGAACTAGAGCCTCTCCTGGAGTGGCTGACAGCCTGAATGGTTGGTGATGAGCTGAAAAGTAGTGCTGAACTGTCTGTGCTGGTGCTAAGGATGCCTAGCCGAGCAGTCTGCTGCCACACGTCGTTCTGGGACAAGGCAACCATTGTCAGACCTTCTGACTGATGCCCTTGGAGCGAGGGTTGGCTCCACAGAGGGCAGAGTGGAAGAGGGTGGTCAGGTCAGCACACATTGATCCCTATTCCTTAAGCAAATCTCTCGGCGTCCTGATACTCTAGTGAGACAGCCTGAGTTGTAGATCGTTTGTTATGTACTCTACTCCATTAATGATAATATTGGGTGAGTAGCTTTAGAAAACTCAGTAGTCATAGAATTCATAGTTATAGCTTCTGCTTATTGAGAATGACCTAGGTGTCAGGAACTATACTGAGGGTTTTGAAAATGTTCTTATTTAAACTATAAGGCAGTCCTGTAATAGAGGGGTTGTTAAATTTCCATTGTGCAGATGAGGACCAGAGGCTGCAGGAGGTGAAGGGATCTGCTCTTGACCTCGCACCTAGGAGGTTGGATTAGAGCAGGGATTCAAGCCCAGGGTGTTTGTCTCGGAGGATGGACACAGAACCCCATTGCTTGGGCTTCAGAGAAAGAACAGGTTGGAGTCTATTTAGCATGTGATGGAGGGGCTATTAATGGATCTTTTCAGAGTCCTATGTGATTAATTTTAAAATAATGAAAGAATTTGACAGGAGAAAATAGTAATATTTCCTGAGCTGGCTGGCAACATGATTAGAGAGTTTTCTGTGTAGTGTATTTTTTGACAGATAATGTATAAAATGTTATATGACTCCACATCATCTATTTAATTTGACTCATCTTAGCAAGAATGTAATTAATTCCCTTCTTTCTTTGTGTAATTGTATCATACCTCTTAAGAAGTAAATTTTCTAGAAATCTTGCTTGAAGTCAAAGAATAAAAATAATAATTACACAGTAACCTTTCTCCTATGGGCATACCTAGTTGGAAAAATGAAGAACCATGGCTTAATGGAGCACGAGGAGAGAGCACAGGCAGAGGTGAATTGTTTGGAGTCAGTGGGGGCTCCACAAAATAGCAGGAATGTCACAGGCGTTGAAGCAGATGACAAGGAGAGGCAAACACATACCATTCAAATAATGGGGTGAAGAAAATACTGAAAAACTTCAACATTAAATTAAAATTCAGGCTATTTCTGGTACTGTGATAGATTTTCTAAAAGTCCCCATAACTAAAATAAAAACACTAAAAATGCTGGTTAAAATTTAAAAAATGTATATCACTTTCATTGCATTGCTGAGTTGCCAGAAAAGTAAGAGGAACTTTGGAAGTCTGAAATAGAAAAGAAGCCGGCAGCCAGAGTGGTGAATCAGGGTGGAAGTTGGTGGCCTCTGTTGAGGGCAGCTACTGATTTCTGATGACCTAGAACCTGAAAATACATAAAGGCTACATTCGGAGGCAGGAAATAAACACAGGGCTTTTTACAAAGTCAGGAGTGGGATTGAAGCTACCACCCAAATCCATCTCTGCGAGGGAGAACTCGCAAGATCTTAGCAGGGACATTTGCCTTTTTTAACCCTGGCACTGGGGAGTGGGAAGACTTTCTTGAGATTCTGTAAACATAGCAGGTACTCATGGGGTTTGGGGTTGAGTTCATAGTACTCTGAAGACCCAGGAAAAATAAACAAAAACCATCCAGGTGGAATTTAGCTTAAAGGGGTCTTGGATTGACAGTGCTGCCTGCCCGGCAGAAATGGATGCAATGGTCGCTGGTAAAACAGACCCTCAGTACAGGCATCGGAAAATTTCTGCAGTGCCAGTTCCGGTAAGTGTGGGCTCACAGTCGCTGGAGCATAAAGCTCACCAGGAAACAAGACACTGCTACCAAAAATCACACAAGGCACAATTGGATCTGCATATTTTATCTGTTAGAATCACCAAGTATCAAACTAAAACAGCTTGGTTACCTGTGTTTAAAGAAATGAAAGATGGAATCAAAAGTATGAGCAAGGAATAACAACAACAAAAACTCCAAAATGACTGGGCAGATTTGTGGGAAAGAGAGGAAAAGACTTTGGGATAGGTGGTGTTCGAAAATCGTACAAGCCTCTAATTAACACTCAAGAACACTCAAGTGCCTAGGAAGTGTCTCTCTGGGTCAAGCCTTATTTGGAGAATCCAGGTCAAGTCTAGCTGGCTATTTAAGGGCACTGTCATAGTTTTTTCAGAACGCCTTTCTTGTGGGAGGACCCAGGTGATCTCATTTCTTAAGGTCTAGGAAAGGTGGTGGGGACATGATTCTAGGGAAGTGTTTTACAACCTTCCCTGCTCACTTGAACCTATTATGTTCATTAACAAACAAAAACAGAGGACAAAAGGAATTCTACTTACTGTGCTTTGAACTTCTTTTGAAAATAATTTAATTAATGATTTTTCAGAACTTTTATAGCACACCTAAGATGCATTATACTGAGCACACAATGTGGATTATTTCACTTTATTTAACCTTGTTAGAATCTTACTAATAATAGTACATAGGTACTCTGCTTAACCTTATGCTACAAGCTGGATAATGAAGCCTTAGAGAGGTTAAGTGGCCTGCTCAAGCTTAAGAATTAGAAGTCAGGTGTGAATCCAGTCAGCCTGATATCCCAGCTCACATTCTTGAACTTCGTTGCCTCTGGAAGCTGCCCAGTGTCTTCTCTGAGAAGCAGAGTTGCCCGTGTGGAGCCCCAAGGAATCTAGGGACTTGGTGCACTGTCTCTTGCCTGCAACTGTGGCATCACATGGCTATGGACCCTGCCAGGGAAGTGCCCAGGAGTCTCTTCAGGAGACCCATATTTGTGCCCCATTAATGGTAGGAAATGTCTCCCAAAGTAGAAAGCAAGGAAGAGCCAGAGGTCCATGCTTGGATCTGGAGTCCAGTCTAATTTGACGTAGGCAAGGTCTGGAGACAAAGGAGAAAGTACTGAGAGAGGAAGAAGGGCCAAGATCCAGGGCTTGGAGAAATTTTTGAGTAAGATGCAGGCTATGCTTTGCTACCTGCATTTAACACAGACACAGGCAAGGTTATACCAGGAACTAAATTGTAATGGGCAAAAAATAGCAGCAAAAGGGCTTTCTTCAGCTAAATCCGGATTTTGATACAGAAAACCTCTAATTCTGATTGTGTACTTAAGAGAAATAAAGGAGGAAGCCGTATTATATGACAAGACAAAAATGTTTGAAATAAAAACATTTGAAGTCAGATTTTTCTTTTCCTGGTAGAATATAGCACATCGTATTTTCCAGGAAACGAATTGTCATCATCATATTTTTTTATCTTCAGTTAAAAAATAAATAGTAGCAATGTATTGACCACATACCATGCTTCTGATTTCTTCTGGATTTTCTGTGAATCATTATGTTAGTTTTCTAATTGTTCCCAGAGAAGTACATCTGAAAGACATTTTTCTGTTTGAAAGACATATTTAAAAAGAAAAGTTCAAAAAGTTGCTGCTCATTTGGTAGAGGTTTGGCCTAAATTCCTTACTCTCACTATTCAGCTTTTAAATGAATGAAATGTAGTTATGTCTACTGATAGAAAGATGCCCATTACATACTGTTTAGAGAAAAGAGCAAATTTTAGAATAACTGTAGAATATGATCTCATTTTGAGGAAAAGGTAACATATCAACATGTATGAATACAAAATGCATAGACAATTTCTGGAAGAAGTTTCTGGAAGAGCACACTGTTAACAGTGATTACTTAAGACCAGTGCTTGAGATTGGGAAGAGAACTTCCACTTTTCAGCTTACCATTTTGTATTGTTTAAAAGTTCTGCTGTGGTCAGACATTGCTTTCTAACATAAAAATGAGAAAAATTTCCAAGTTTTAAATTTTAAGCCACATCTATCATAAATGTGAACATTTATTTCTTGAAAGGGCTTTTTGTTTGTGTTTTCTTCTTCAAAGCCATGGAACTCCTCAGAGGGGTAGGAAACTAAAGCTTGAGGAATCCCAGTGTTCCATCCTGTCGGGGTTATGTCTTTCTCTTGCTGGGGCAAAATACCCCAAATAGGCCACATCCCATAACCCCATCGGATTTTACTTCTTTGCAGGTTTACAAATATGAGGAGTTTGATTTGGTCATTCCTAATGATGCCAGTTGACCTTTGTACCAAATATGGTACTGTGCTTCTCCCTATTCCTTAGAACTCCCTGGGATGCTATGTGTTTATTCATTTAATATATAGCACACATTTATGAATCCCTTACTCTATGGCACATGCTGAGCTCCATACTTGAACTTGAAAAGGATGGGTAGCATATCATTAGAAGTTGGTAATTTTGTGAGTCAGGTAGACATCAGCATGGCATGACTGATGCAGTCATATGGACAGAGTCCTAACCTAGCTGGGGTACAGGGCTGGAGTGCGGGGAATGACTGATGGTAATAGATGTTTACCAAGAAAATGGTTGGACAGGGTGGGGCATCCTTAGCAGAGCTTTCTCACTGCCCTAAAACACGAGATGAAGAATAACATGGAATGTATGTTAGTTATCTGTGTCACTCACCATTATTTCCATTTGTCCTCTCTGAGGACACTCAATGAATTGCATTTCCCCGTCTCCTCGCGGCTGCTCCAGGCTGTGGAATGTGAGTAGAGTGACTAGCATGCTCTCTGGGTGTGGAGGCCTCTGGAATACTCTTCCTTGCTGCGAGCATTGTGGAAGCATGTCTTGGCACAGAGGTGTACTGTTGAGACATCTCATGGTGAAGAGCTGGCTAATGAGTTGTTTGGACTCAGAGAATTGGGTGACATTGGGAGAATAAGATAGGACAGGAGTGGAAAATAAACATTTGTTATGATTTGGGGGTTGTTCATGACTGGTACATAACTGAGCTTCTCTGGACCAACACAGGACTTAAGAAACAAAAGCAGGGGAGGTGGGGAGCAGCCTGTGGGGAGGGTGAAACAAAAGGAAGGGGCCAGATCAGGGAGGGCCTCGTCTCACCTTCACCATTTCCATCCTGGGACAAAACACTTACCGCTTCTCACAACCACGTCAGATTTTATTAGCAGATTTAGAGGTGCCGGAAGTTTCATTCTGTCATTCATGGTGATGTTGGTTCCTCTCCCCATTTGTCCTAACTTCTCCCTTGTTCCAACATTCTCTGTTGCAAAGAGAGAGAAGGAAGAATTTGAATATTCTCTTTAAAAGTCTTCTAGAGGCACATGCATTACCGCAGGGACCGCCTGGGGGCTGTACAAGAAAACACCACCATAAAGTGGAATGGTTAGATCGCTGGCTGCATCCTGGCACTTCACCCGTGTCCCCAGAGAGAATCAGGGTGGCTGCTCTCTCCCTGCCTGGCAGTTGACTCCCCTGGTCTCTCCCACTGTGTGGGAAGCTACGGGCGCCCGAGTTCCTCTCCTGAGGGGGGACTTGGTTGGCTTTCCTTCATCTTTAGTCTTCTGCCTGTCTTCTTGCCTGGAACATAGGATGGTATGCTACTTTTTATAGGAAACATCTTAATGCCACAAAGTAAGTCTGCTGAAAAAAGGGACTTTAGAAGGTTGTTGGGTCCTGATGGCATCATTGAGTGTTTTACCTGTCCTGGACTGCTGACCTCCCGAGGAAAACAAACCTGATTTGGGGTTTGGGGAGGCTATTTTATTCAGCCCCAAACCTTCATAACTGTTATACTCTCACTCTGTAAGATAATTGCTCTATTTGCCATGCCATAGTGAATTCCTGTCAGATCTCAGCTAACCAGGACTTTCAGTTAGTGAGATTTTCCTTCCTCTGCATCTCTGCCCCTGGATGGCTGTGATGGAATACTAGCATCGCATCAGGGCTGTGCAAGCTCTGGGATCATCAACGAAAGCGCTGTTATAGTCTGCAGACTCTACTTAAGTGGAAATCCGCTTGATATATTTTAGAAAGATTTTTCATAATAAGGAACAAAACATTAACCTAAGTTCAAAGAACAAAACAATCATATTCCCGAAGTATTTTGCCAAATCAACATTTTCACACCTGATCCAATATTTTCCTCTGCTTAAACGTTGGTTTAAAAAACAAAAACAAAAACAACCTCATATTCTTTCAACCTATGTGAAGGATGAGGTGTGAAGTTTAGGAAATTGCCTATGTGACTAAATGAAATTTAAGTCAGAAACTTAAAGAAAAAAAGGTAAGCTTCACATTTTACCTAAGGCCAATAGAATTTGTGTGTGTTAAAGGATGTAGCGATTACTGTGTTCTGCTTCTTCAAATAAACATCGTTGAGTGAGAGTTGGCCAAAATACAGACGTGTGAGGGTGTATTTGAAATAAAGCATCTAAATGAAAAGTTAGAGAATGAGACAAGGTCAATTCAACAGATCTGAGTGATACTGGATATTAAAATTACTCAGAACTTTCATAATTAAAATATGTATGAATTTAAATAGTCAAATGTTGCAGGCTTAAAGAACACAATAGGAGGAATAAAAAGCATTTAGACACTATTGTTCGAAACAGCCTTGTTAACAGCAGTCATATGGGGATACTGAATACTAAAGAT
Source organism: Loris lydekkerianus (assembly GCA_963574355.1). NCBI lineage: Eukaryota > Metazoa > Chordata > Mammalia > Primates > Lorisidae > Loris > Loris lydekkerianus. The sequence goes on along the minus strand of CAUYPK010065712.1, from coordinate 8,775 downwards.
GTGGTCTCTGAGAACTGTGCTATGCTAAATATACACTCAATTTGAAAGACTTTATGCAAGGAGAAGATGTAAAATATTGCACCAACAATTTTTATATTGATTATAGATAGAAATTATATTTAGGTTATGTTGGATTAAATAAAATTCTTTATTAAGATTAACTTTACCCATTTCTTTTTACTTATTTTTTTTCACTAGAAACTTTAGAATACATATGTAGCTTTAATTTGTGCCCCACTTTATAGATGGGGGTGTAGTGGTGGTTTTTGGATAGTGGTGGTCTCAACCAAGTCACTGAACCAGACTCTCAGGCATACAGCTGAGTGATTCAGGGGACTCTGGGATGAGAAACGCCATGTTGAAACCTAGTGTTGAGCTTTATGCACTATGTGACACTGGAAGAAAAGATAACCTTTGTAAGCCTCTGTTTTCTCATTATTATTATTATTATTATTTTTTTTAAGGTCTATTTATTTTGGAGTCTTCTGGTACAATTTGGGTCCCAGGATTTATATTCCCCAGAGTTCTTTGTGATACTACGTATTTTACACTTGGCTTGTTCTGTAGTTTTTTTTTTTTTTTTTTGGCCAGGGCTGGGTTTGAACCCACCACCTCCAGCATATGGGGCTGGCACCCTACTCCTTTGAGCCACAGGTGCCACCCCTGTTTTCTCATTTGTAAAGTAGGAATAATGAATAGAAAGTATTGTTCTTGTAACTGAGGAAAAAATGAAGTGAAAAAGCCGTCAGAACTTCTTGAAAAATGTGTTTCCTAGAATTTTATCACTGCAGAGAGCCTGAGTGAGGATAAAAAAATATGTCTTCCCTGCTCAGCCCTCTGGAGGCTTCTCCTTACACTTAGAAGAAAACTGAAGGCTTGGTAGGTCCTGTGGGGTTTGTTCCTTACCACTTTGGAATTTATCACTTATATCTCTCGTCCTTGCTTGTTCTGTGCTAGCCATGCTGGCATGAGTTGCTCTCAGGGCCTTTGCACGCAGGAGTCTTTTCCCTGCATTTCCACATGGCTCTTTCTCTCATGTCCTTCACGACTTTGCTGGGACAGGCCCCCTCTCAACTCGCCATCTCTTCTTGCCCCACCACCCCCTCTTCACTTGCCATGTCTGTGTTGATCCACACAGAGCTGGGCACTGCCTGAAATCACGGCAGAGGACGTTTGGCTCATTGCCTTTATCACCCCTGTGTCTCCCAGCAATTTTAATTTTCTTGTGTTTTCTACTCAATATCATGTACCATGTTTTTCCTTATTTAGAGAACTTTATTTGTTCAGGCAGTGCATGATGTGGCCGTTTGTTTCACCAAAACTGCTCAGGGTTGTCCTATATTTCTGCCTGTGATTGGTTTAAGAATGAGTATATGATGTATTTCTTGCCACTGAGATTTGAGCAGAGGGCTGAAAAAGGCCATCTGGGAAAGATTTATTTGCTTAAGAAGAGATGTTTATGAAGAAATAGTTTGTCAGAGTGTTTCTTGGTTTGTATGTGATGTTTGGAACTATAGCAACCATTTAGTGTCCATGGGGCTGTGGATCTCAGACGTTTAGGATGGCAAAGTAGAAAGATAGAAGGAAACCAGGTTCTCCATCATGTCATTAGGCTGCCAAATAAACTGTTTCAGAGAGAAGTGTCCTACTTTGTGACTTCTGCCACAAACCATTCTTAGTGTTTGGGCCATTTTTGAACTGGGTTTTCTGAAAATTTCTTTCTATGTATATGTTTAACTGACACTATGTTATAACAGAATTCTAGTCCAAATTACAAACCAGTCAGACAAAAGGGCAGAAGTCATAATAAGCAATATTATTGTAGAATTTCTCCTCCGAGCAGCAGGCTGGTGACACAATTAGAACAATTATGAGTACTGACTACTTAGGAGAACAACCCCAATGAAGAAGTACCTTGAATTATCAAGATGATTACATAATCATCTTGGATTACATAATCATCTTGGATTATAAATATAACCCAGAAAAATAGACAAAGTAGAACAACTGCTTCCCTTTCCATGTAATCTGTGCTGATTCTGATATATCTGAAGTTTGGAGTTTAATTTTGTAAAAAATTAATGCCATATTCTATAGAAGGTTCTGGTGGAATCTTTTGAGCCCCTGGATCAAGGTGGGCACAACCTTAACTTTTTTATTCTGTGAGCCATTACATTTGCCTTCTTCTGTTTTGTCACCTCTACTGGAAAGGACCTGCCTGAATGGCGTGAAGGAAGTGTGTCCTAAATGTCTGTAATCACATGGTTGTCAGATGAGAAAAAGTTGGCATTATTTTCAATTGTTCTAAAAGAATGACACCCATAGAAGAGCTGTTAACAGGCACGTTTGTCCTTGACCTAGTATAGAACTTTTAAACACTCGAGACTATTCAGCAGTGTGCTGGTTGCTTCAAGAAGCCGTGACTTCTCTGTCAATGTATGAGTTTAACCAAAAGCTGGGGGATGCTTTAAATGGGGATTTCTATCTTGAGTTACGATCAGGGTTTCTGAGTTCTAATAAATGGAAAACAGGGAATATATGAGAGTATCTGTAGGGATGTTGTAAATGATCAAGCAGAAACATGAATGTTGGTTAAGAGGAGCCTCTGGAATGAGAAAATCCATGCTGAAACCCATTTTAGAGCTTTATTCACTGTGTGACATTGGGAGAGTAAAATAATCTTTCTGAGCCTCCATTTTCTTGTTTGTAATATGGGGATGATGATAATTATCATATCTAACCTGTAGGTTTTAAGTGCTAGTGTTAAGCTTTTACCCCGGAGCCTGGCACCTTGTATATGCTCAGTTAGCTAGCGTCAGTCTATGAAAACACAGGCAGAATTAATTTTGCTCTTCTTGTTCTGCTTTTAGCAGTGCTAATTTTGGGCATCAATGGAAAACATATACTGTGTTTCATTAAACTTAGACAAAGCAGGCTGAGTTTCTGCATAAAAGAATGTAATTCCCCTCATCTCCCACCCATGTAAGGGGAAGCTAAGTTGATCAGTTAAAATTTTAAACTTTCAAGGTTTTTGCCTTAGTGTAAAGATATGTCATGTGAAAGGGACTAAGGAGAAGAACAGAAGAATAGAAATATCCCTGGAATAAAGTTGTGGTGGTTTTTTAATGGCTTTGTGCTAGGTGGGGGAGGTAGAGGAGAAAAGGAAACTTCTACTCTTACGGAGGCATTTATTATTTCCTAGAAGAAAAGGGAGACATTGAAGTTAATTAGACTCTATAACTAATGGCTCATATAGGCTACTACCTCTGAGTACTCTTTAAAACTAATAGAATGATTCCATTTTTAAGGAAAAGTGTTAAAAGAATATGAGGATAAAGGATTATAAAAAAGAGAATAAATAACAAAACCATTATCTGATGCCTCACTGCTTTTTAAAATATTACGTGGGTAAGAGTAAAAATTATGCTGTTCTGCTCTAGAGTTTTGTTTTTAGAAATTTAAATAAATACTGTCTGAATTTTAGAGGTAATTTAACAATTTTGTGGTAATTTTGTCATCAGTTTTCAATTGAGATGGCTTCCTAAGTATTGTTTCTTATACACATAATGATTTATTATTTTAACCAAAAGGGTGTTTTATTTTTAACTTTAAGAAAGGATGATTCTGGAGTAGAGCTGGTGGTGACAGAAGGTGGGTGGACTCTAGAGACACTGGGGAGGTAAAATAGGCCTGGCTGGGTTAGGATAATGAATAAGCAGGGCTCCCAGGCTTCTGGTGAATTCCCTCAGTTAGGGGGAGAGAGGAAGTTCATTTTTGAGGCAATGATGTTGTTTGGATGTGTCGAGGTGGTGCCAGACCCAAAGAGGTACTGAGTAAAGGTTTGTTGGATGAAAGAGTGAATAAAATGCTTTAGAGATTTCCAAGTTGAGATGTGAAGGAGACAGTTGATTTGTGGGTCTGGGACCCCAAGGGGAAATTTGGGCCAGGGATGCAACTGTTGAGATTGTCAGCCAATTTGAGGTTTTGGAAGCATTGCTAATCCAGGAGAACAACTAGAGAATATAGAGGTGGAAGAAGAGAGGAGTCAGGGCCCAGACTAGAGAATTCTAAGACATAAAGGCCTGGTAGCAGAGGACAAGGCTGGGCAAGGGTGGGCAGGGGGTAGAAAACTGGGAGAGCATGTCAATGCTGAATTAAGGGAAGAGTTGAAGGTGGCGGCAGGGAGTGCATACTGAGGGCTGCTGGGCTGCCCTATATCCAGGATAGAGAAATGGTCCCTGGATCTAGAGCGGGCATCAGTGATCCTGATGAGATCTGTTTCAGAGGCCTATTGGAGTGGAAGGTGAATTGCAGTGGATTGAGAGTGGCTTATTTTGGATAACTGCCTCTCCATCTTCCCAGCTGTTCTAGCTTAAAATCGGATGGGCTGGTTGGGCTCCTCCTTTGTCTTTTCCCCTTCCCCCCCATCCTGTTAAACCATTTCCAAATTGTATTACTGCCTGCTTTTCTCTATTCATGTTGCATTTCACCAGTTCAGGTCCAGAGAGCTCCATACTGATGGAACCCACTAACACCGACATTGGGAAGTGACTCCCTATTGGATTTAGGCTATCAGCACCCCATTTTTTCACTTCATTTCTCAGAGGCCATACATTGCATGTATGTCACAGTCCTCTTACTCTCCTATTGCAGTTACTCAGGTTGCAGCTTTATTTGCTAGTACTTTTGTAAAAAGTGGGTTCTGAGGTCAGGAAGCCAGCTGTATGTTTTGAGTGTCTATTAGGTGGCAGGTTGGGATTGAAAGCCTTACATACATTTAATTATTACAGTGACACCTCTGAGATAGGTGTTCTTTTCCCCTTCTTACATACCTTAAAATAAGATATTATGACTATGGAACTTTCATGTAACCTTCATGGTAATCCCAAAGGAAAAATATGTAGCACATACACAAAGATGAAGGAATCAAAGCATACTACTACAAGAAATCTTCCAGTCACAGAGGAGGTTAGCAAGAGAGAAAGAATGGAACAAGGGACTAGAAAACAGAAAACAATTAACAAAATGGGAGTAGTAAGTCCTTAACTATCAATATTTACTCTAAAGGTATGTAGATTAAATTCTTCAATTAAAAAACATGGAGTGGGTGGATACATTAAAAAAAACCCAGCCAATGATATGCTACTTATGGGAGACTCATTTTAGCTTTGAGGACATAGAAAGGCTGAAAATGAAGATATGGAAAAAGATACTTCATGACAATGGTAATGAAAAGAGAGTGGGGGCAGCTACATTTACACCAGATAAAATAGACTTTAAGTCAAAAAACAGTAATAAGAGACAAAGAAGGGGGGTGGAGACAAGATGGCTGACTGAAGCCAGCTTTCCACAGAGGCTCCCGTCCAGAAGGAGAGTTAAAGGACAGAAATTTAGCAACTAACCTGGTGGATTAGAGCTGTGCCAAGAGAGAAGGTTGAAGAACGCACATCAACCTTGCTGAGGAGAGCTGTAACCCCAAGGATACAAACAGAAGATACAAAATCCATCACCAAGCAGATGGGAGTCCCCTCCCCCATGAGAATGGCTCGGAGTACCCCATAAACAAACCAGCAGAGTTCAAAAGTCCTCTCATTATATCCCACAGGAAAGACCCTCTAAAAACTGGAACTGTTTTTCCTACTAAGGTGCCATGGTGCTCTCCTGCCAGGCATAAAACTATAAAAAACTGTGTATATTCTCTTCCTGCAATTCTGAACTCCCAGAACTCCCCTCCACTCTCACTCTGAGGTCTAGATTCTTGGGTATTTTCTTGAGAGGTGTGGACATGGCATGGACTGCTGCTGGTCAGTGCTGATTCTGCAGCACGGGAGTGAGGAGAAGACGGTCGGCTAAGAGGGAACCACACAGGAGTGGTGCCCCGAGGCACAGAGCAGCAGCCGTTTTTGGCAACAATAGGGCTCACTATTGACAGATAATGATGCTGAGAATACAAAATGCAGCTGAGACCAGGTAGCAGCACAAACAAGGCCTAAGGCACAGGTTCTATGAACTGAAAATAGCGGCTCTTCTGCAGGGGAATTTAGCCGGGATGGAAACAAATTCCGCAAAGTTGTTCTGTTTTGTCAGTAACATCAATCAGGGACAGGGCTGGAACTGAGTGAACAGCCCCAGCCTCCATTAAGCACCCAAGGTTATCAGGCCTCACCTCCCCCTGCCGGATAGTGGCAGAGAGCAGCGGCTGGCTGAGGAGATATAGATGTCCTTGTGATTCATGCAGGTGCAAACTCCTGGAGTATCTGCTCATTGAAGGCAACTGGGTCACAGCTCTGCGAGGTTATCAGTGACTGGGTGTGACAGAGGTGGAAGGTGGGGAAGGAGGCATCAACCTTCCCAGAATAATCTATTTTCTGGGTGGGTCCTCCTGAGCTCACGGAACATCGGAGCAAGTCATATTTGAATTGTTAGCAGACCCCTGCAATCCAGTTGCCAGAGACCTTTTAAACTTTCCCACCTGAGACAGGTGCTGACTGAGACAATTGATTTGGACCTCTTCAACTGAGCCAATCACCGGAGGACTATCCAAGTGGTACCCTGGGTGTGTGGTTGTAGGAAGGTTTGATTTTACTTTTCCAATTGTTGCCTGTGGGGGGGCAGGGTGACTTAATTGCTGGTATTTCTCCATAGCTGAGATTTCAACCCAGAGTAACTGTTTCACTGGGGTCAGACAGAGACCAGCTAAAAACAAGACAGAGCCACTTAACCGCACCACACCAAGCAGGTCCCCAGTTTCTTAGGCCATAGCACTGTATGGGTCCTCGGCAGACCTCCAGGGGAAAAGGTAAAGACACCAGTCCCAGCTTTTGGGCAAAGGGCAGGTTAATCACTACTCCTGGGACCCTGAACCCAACTTTTCTTTATCCACTCATCTAGTGAAATGGTGTAAAATAATCATGGGGCAGAATCAGCAGAAAACCTCTGGTAACATGAATAACCAGAGCAGATCAACTCCCCTAAGGAAAGATATGGCAGATGTAACCAAAGATATCATTCATAAACAGATGGCCGAGATGTCAGAAATCGAATCCAGAATTTGGATTGCAAACAAGATTAATAGAATGGAGGAAAAGTTGGAATTAGGAATTCGAGGAACAATTCAAAAGTTGTCTCAAGAATTCAACGAATTTAAAGACAAAATCACCAAAGATTTTGACGCATTGAAGCAAGAATTTGCAGCCCTCAAAGATCTGAAAAATACAGTAGAATCCCTCAGTAACAGAGTGGAGCAAGCAGAAGAAAGGATTTCTGACATTGAAGACAAAGCTTTTGAACACTACCAAACTCTCAAACACGAAGAGAAATGGAGAGTAAAAATGGACCATTCTCTCAGAGAGCTCTGGGATAATTCGAAGAAGGCTAATATCCGCCTCATAGGCTAATATCCGCTTCATACCTGAAAGCGATGAAGTGGCTTTGCAAGGCACAGAAGCTCTTCTCCATGAAATTATGAAAGAGAACTTTCTAGACATGCCAAGAGATTCTGAAATTCAGGTAGCAGACAGTTTCAGAATCCCAACATGACTGAACCCGAATAAGACATCCCCCAAGCACATCATAATTGACTTCACTGAAGTTCATATGAAGGAGAAAATTCTGAAAGCAGCCAAACATAAGAAAACCATAACCTACAAAGGGAAGAATATGAGATTGACTGCACATCTCTCTGCTCAAACCTTTCAAGCCAGAAGAGGGTGGTCATTGACTTTTAATATCCTAAAGCAAAATAACTTTTAGCCCCAGTTTCTGTATCCACCTAAACTGAGTTTCATTTATGATGGAGAAATTAAAAACTTTAATGACATTCACATGTTGAAGAAATTTGCCATAACCAAACCATCTCTTCAGGGTATTCTCAGACCTATCCTCTGTAATGACCAGCACAATTCTCTATCACAAAAGTAAACTCACTCAGAAACTTTTGATCAAACTCCAACTTCCACAATGGTGAAAGGATTAAAAATGTCCACTGGACTTTCAAAAAATTTGATACCTAAAATTTTACCAGGCATATCAATATTCTCTAATGTTAATGGCTTAAACTGTCCCCTAAAGAGGCATAGGTTAGTTGATTGGATACAAAAACTCAGGCCAGATATTTGCTGCATACAAGAATCTCATCTTACCTTAAAAGATAAATATACACTCAGGGTGAAAGGATGGTGGTCCACATTTCAGGCAAATGGAAATCAGAAAACAGGTGTTGCAATTCTATTTGCAGATACAACAGGCTTTAAACCAACAAAAATAAGGAAGGATAAGAATAGCCACTTCATATTTGTTAAGGGTAATACTGAATATGATGAGATTTCATAATTAATATTTATGTGCCCAACCAAAATGCATCTCAATTTATAAGAGAAACTCTAACAGACATGAGCAACTTGATTTCTTCCAGCTCCATAACAGTCGGAGATTGTAATATTCCTTTGGCAGTGTTGGATAGATGCTCCAATAAGAAGTTGAGCAAAGAAATATCAGATTTAAACCTAACCATCTAACATTTTGATTTAACAGACATCTATGGAACGTTTCATGACAAAACTGAATACACATACTTCTCATCAGCCCACGGAACATACTCCAAAATCAATCACATCTTAGGTCACAAGTCTAACCTCAGTAAATTTAAAGGAATAGAAATTATTCCTTGCATCTTCTCGGACCACCATAGAATAAAAGTTGAACTCAGTAACAACAGGAATCTGCATACTCATACAAAAACATGGAAGTTAAATAACCTTATGCTGAATGATAGCT
>CAUYPK010065711.1:0-12076 GCA_963574355.1 Loris lydekkerianus | reverse complement strand
TAAATACTTCAATGACATTCATATGTTGAAGAAATTTTCCATAAGTAAACCAGCTCTTCAGGATATTCTAGGACCTATCCTTCATAATGACCAATCCAATCCTATACCACAAAAGTAAACTCACTCAGAAACTTCAGATCAAACTCCAACTTCCACACTGGTGAAAGGATTAAAAATGTCAACTGAACCTTTGAAAACCTCGATACCCAAAACTCCACCAGACTTATCAATATTCTCCATTAATGTGAATGGCTTAAACTGTCCTCTAAAGAGACATAGGTTAGCTGACTGGATACAAACACTCCGGTCAGATATTTGTTGCATACAAGAGTCACATCTTAACTTAAAAGTCAAATACAGACTCAGGGTGAAAGGATGATCATCCATATTTCAGGCAAATGGTAATCAGAAAAAACAGGTGTTGCAATTTTATGTTAAGATACAATAGGCTTTAAACCAATAAAAGTAAGGAAGGACAAGAATGGTCACTTCATATTTGTTAAGGGTAATACTCAATATGATGAGATTTCAATTATTAATATCTATGCAACCAACCAGAATACACCTCAATTTATAAGAGAAACTCTAACTGACATGAGCAACTTCATTTCCACCAGCTCCATAATAGTCCGAGATTTCAACACTCCTTTGGCAGTGTTGGATCAACACTTCAGAAAGAAGCTGAGCAAAGAAATTTTAGATTCAAACCTAACCATTCAATATTTACATTTAGCAGACATCTACAGAACATTTCATCCCAACTAAACTGAATACACATACTTCTCATCAGCCCATGGAACTTACTCCAATATCGACCACATCTTAGGTCACAAGTCTAACCTCAGTAAAGTAAAAGGAATAGAAATTATTCCTTGTATCTTCCAAGACCACCATGGAATAAAACTTGAGCTGAGTAACAACAGGAATCTGCATACTCATACAAAAACATGGAAGTTAAATTAACCTTATGCTGTATGATAGCTGGATAAGAGAAGAGATTAAGAAAGAAATTGCGGTGCATCTTACAAGGAAATATGTAAAACTTAGTAAATGTGGAATGTAAATGTCTTAAAACAATAACAGGGAAATTGCCAGGAAAGGTATGTTAACCAGTGTGATGTAAATGTGTCAATCTGTCTGTGAAACTAGCGTATGATTCCCCATGATCATATTAATGTACACAGCTATGATTCAGTAAAAAAAAGAAAAAAAATTGCCAATTTCTTGAAACAAAATGACAATGAAGACATGAACTATCAGAACCTCTGGGACACCACAAAGGAAGTTCTAAGAGGGAAATTTATAGCACTGCAAGCCTTCCTCAAGAGAACAGAAAAAGAGGAGGTTAACAACTTAATGGTACATCTCAAGCAACTACAAAAGAAAGAACATTTCAACCCTAAACTCAGTAGAAGAAAAGACATAACCAAAGTTAGAGCAGAATTAAATGAAATTGAAAACAAAAGAACAATACAACAGATCAGTAAATTAAAAAGCTGTTTTTTTTGAAAAGGTCAATAAAATAGATAAACCTTTGGCAAACCTAATCAGAAAAATAAGAGTAAAAGCTCTAATCTCATCAATCAGAAACGACAAAGACGAAATAACAACAGACAACCTAAGAAATCCAAAAAATTCTTAATGAATATTATAAGAAACTTTATTCCCAGAAATATGAAAATCTAAAGGAAATTGACTGATACTTGGAAGCACGTCACCTTCCAAGTCTTAGCCAGAATCAAGTGGAAATGCTGAACAGGCCCATATCAAGTTCTGAAATAGCATCAACTATACAAAACCTCCCTAAAAAGAAAAGCCCGGGACCAGCTGGTTTCATGTCAGAATTCTACCAGATCTTTAAAGAGGAATTAGTACTTATATTACACAACCTGTACCAAAAGGTTGAAAAAGAAGGAAGACTACCCAACACGTTCTATGAAGCAAACATCACCCTGATCCCCAAACCAGGAAAAGACCCAACAAAAAAAGAAAATTATAGACCAATATCACTAATGAATATAAATGCAAAATTTTTCAAAAAGATAATAACAAACAGAAGCCAGCAACACATCAAAAAAATTATACATCATGACCAAGTCAGTTTTATTCCAGAGTCTCAAAGTGGGTTCAATATATGTAAATCGATAAATAAGATTCAGCACATAAACAAATTTAAAAAACATTGACCATATGATTCTCTCAATCAATGCAGAAAAAGCTTTTGATAATATCCAGCAACCCTTCATGATCAGAACACTTAAGAAAATTGATATAGAAGGGACATTTCTTAAACTGAGAGAGGCCATCTACAGCAAACCCACAGCCAATATTATATTGAATGGAGTTAAATTGGAATCATTTCCACTCAGATCAGAAACCAGACAAGGCTTCCCATTGTGTCCATTGCTCTTTATCATTGTAATGAAAGTTTTAGCCACCGCAATTAGGGAAGAAAAGGCGATCAAGTGTATCCACGTAGGGTCAGAAGAGATCAAACTTTCACTCTTAGCAGATGATATGATTGTGTATCTGGAAAACACTAGGTACTCTACTATAAAACTCCTAGAAGTGATCAAGGAATACAGCAGCGTCTCAGTTACAAAATCAACATCCATAAATTCTTAGCCTTTATATATACCAACAATAGTCAAGTTGAAAAAACAGTTAAGGACTCTATCCCATTCACAGTAGTGCCAAAGGAGATGAAACATTTGGCAATTTATCTAACAAAGGATGCGAAATATCTCTATAAAGAGAACTATAAAACTCTAAGAAATGAAATAGCTGAAAATGTTAACAAATGGAAAAACATACCATGCTCAAGGATGGGAAGAAACAACATTGTTAAAATCTCCATACTACCCAAAGCAATATGTAATTTCAACGCAATCCCTATTAAAGCTCCACTGTCATACTTTAAAGATCTTGAAAAAACAATACTTTGTTTTTATTTGGAATCAGAAAAAAACCTCGAATACCCAAGACCTTACTCAGAAATAAAAACAAAACAGGAGGAATCACGCTACCAGACCTCAGACTTTACTACAAATTGATAGTGATCAAAACAGCATGGTTTTGGCACAAAAACAGAGAAGTAGATGTCTGGAATAGAATAGAGAACCAAGTGATGAATCCAGCTACTTACCGTTATTTGATCTTTGAGAAGCGAATTAAAAATATTCAGTGGGGGAAAAGATTCCCTATTTAACAAATCGTTCTGGGTGAACTGGCTGCCAAACTGCAGAAGACTGAAACTGGACCCACACCTTTCACCATTAACTAAAGTAGACTCTCACTGGATTAAAGATTTAAACTTAAGACATGAAAGTATAAAAATACTAGGGTAGAGTGCAGGGAAAACCCTTGAAGAAACAGTTCTGGGCGAGTATTTTATGAGGAGGACCCCTGTGCAATTGAAGCAGCTTTAAAAATACACTACTGGGACTTGATCAAACTAAAAAGCTTCTGCACAGCCAAGAACACAGTAAGTAAAGCAAGCAAACAACCCTCAGAATGAGAGAGATATTTGCAGGGTATGTCTCCGACAAAGGCTTAATATTCAGAATGCACAGAGAATTCAAACTCATTAGCAAAAAACAAGGGTTCCCATCGCAGGCTGGGCAAGGGACTTGAAGAGAAACTTCTCTGAAGAAGACAGGCACGTGGCCTTCAGATATATGACAAAATGCTCATCATCTTTAGTCATCAGAGAAATGCAAATCAAAACTACTTTGAGATATCATCTAACTCCAGTGAGACTAACCTATATCACAAAATCCCAAGACCAGAGATGTTGGTGTGGATGTGGAGAAGAGAGAACACTTTTGCACTGCTGGTGGGAATGTAAATTAATACATTACTTTTGGAAAGATATATGGAAAACACTTAGAGATCTAAAAATAAATCTGCCATTTAATCCTGTAATTCCTCTGCCTGAAATAAACCCAGAAGAACAAAAATTATATCATAACAAAGATATATGTGCCAGAATGTTTCTTGCAGCCCTATTTATAATTGCTAAGTCTTGGAAAAAGCCCAAGTGACCATCGATCCACGAATGGATTAATAAATTGTGGTATATGTACAACATGGAATATTATGCAACCTTAAAGAAAGATGGAGACTTTACCTCTTTCATGTTTACATGGATGGAGCTGGAACATATTCTTCCTAGTAAAGTATCTCAAAAATGGAAGTAAAAGTACCCAATGTACTCAGCCCTACTATGAAACTAATTTAGGGCTTTCACATGAAAGCTATAACCCAGTTACAACCTAAGAATAGGGGGAAAGTGGAAAGGGTGGGGAGGGAGGGGGGAGGTGTGTAGAGGGAGGAGGATTGGTGGGATTACACCTGCGGTGCATTTTACAAGGATATATGTGAAACTTAGTAAATGTGAAATATAATTGTCTTTTCACAGTAACTAAGAATATACCAGGAAGGCTATGTTACCATTGTGATGAAAATGTGTCAAACAGTCTATGAAGCTAGTGTATAATGCCCCAGGATCATAGCTATGTACACAGCTATGATTTAATAAAAAAAAAAAATAGAAAATAAAAAACAGTATAAATATTATTTCCATTAAATTACCTGTTTGTTCTAACTGAAAAGAAATGTTTCCCTGTGCATAAGTATGTTAACTGTTCATCTAGCATTTGGAAGTTAATGACATTTTTTTTCCTGTTGGAGTTTTCTGAGGCTTAATCGTCAATGTGGTATCAAGACTGAAATTAAAACTTCCTACTCAAAGTTTAAATCTGTACGTGGCTCCTAAGAGTGAATGGAATCATTTCACAATGTGCTACCTAGAACAGCATATACTTCCCAAGATAGAATACACAGCTCTCTCCCTGAAGGAGGCTGTGAGGTGAATGTTAACAGGTAGGTGCAGGTTAGCTATAAAGGATACCTATTGTTTCAAATTCAACTTCTTGTTTTCTTTCCAAGCAAAGAATTGTTTGTCACCACATTACCATTTAACCAGTGCATATCACACTTAGAGTGAAATCCCATTTCTTTTTCTCTTATTGGTTTCTGAGACTTACTCATAAATTTGGTTTCCAAGCTGACATGAAGACTTTCTTCCAGGATTCTACATCTGTACTTTGTTACTAATAGGGAATGGAATCATTACAACATGTGCTATCTTGAACAGAAAATATCTTCCTTGATAGAAATAAGATGGGTGTGAGGTGAGTGTTAACAGATTGGTGCAGATTGACTAATGGGGTATAACTATTATTTGCCATTAAATTACCTGATTGCTTTAACTGAGAAGAAATATTTGCTATTACACCAGGATTTTAATAACACATCTCATGTTTGGCATAAAATTCTATTTCTTTTTTTAGAGGCCTCAGAGTCCTAGTTATGAATGTGGTCCCCCTACTGAAATGAAACTCCCTTCTTGGTGTCTGAATTTGTATTTGATTCCTAGTAGTGAATGGAATCTTTTCACAGTGTGATATCAAAAACACCCAGTACTATCCTTGATAGAACACTTAGCTCTGTTTGTGAATATGGCTTTGAAGTCAGTGTTAACAAGTAGGTGCACATGCTATTTGCATAAAGAAGCAGACCTATCATTTACTATCTAACTGCATGATTTATTTCACTTAGAAGAAATGTTTGCCATTACAACTGCATTTCAGTAACACAAATTGTGTTTGGCGTGAAAGCCTCTTCATTCTCCACTTAGAAGCTTCTAAGTCTTCCTTAAAAAATGTGGTTCACAGACTGAAATGTAAGATTCATTCCCAGAGTGTGCATCTGTACTTGCTTTCTGATAAGTAATGGAATCATATCACAATATGCTATTGGAAATAGCAAATACTTGCCTTGATACACTGCATATGTCTCTCTTTCACAGTGCTTCTGAGGTGAGTCTTAACATATAGATTCAGATTTGCTATCAAGCATGCCTATAGTTTTTCATTTAAATCCATATTTTATTTCACTGAGAAGATATGTTTGATATCAAAACAGCATTTCACTGTCATATATCGTGTTTGGATGGAAAACCTGTTCCCTAACCCTAACTCTAATCCTCACCCTGACCCTATCCTTGAACTCTAAGTGCAACACTAACCATTACTATATGCTAACAATAGCCATAACCCTAAATGTAACCCAATAATTTTCCATTCAGCTACATGTTTTCTTTCACTGATAGGATCCATTTTGCATTGCAAGAGCATTTCAAATCCACACATCACATTTGAAGTGCAATGCTATTTCTTAACCCTCAACACAAACCTTTATATGTATCAGTGAACCTTTATCCTATCTTTATTTTAAGCTTAATTTTAAATATAACCTTAAAAATAAACGTATCCTCTTACCCTAACCTTAAACCTAACACTAACCCTACTCATAATCCTATGCTATCTTAACCCTAACAGTAAACCTAAACCTAACTGTACTGTATGCCATTTAACTACATGTTTTCATTCATGAAAAATAATTGTTTTACATTGCAACATTTCATCATTATATATGGTGCTTGGATTAATCCTGTTTCATAATTATAATTGTAAACCTAACCCTATATTCTAACCTTAACCTATTCTTAATTCTAATCCTAACCTTAACCTGAACCATAAACTTATATTCTAACCAAAAACATACTCTAACAATAACCCTATATAAGCCTTAATTCTAAAAATAACCATAACATTAACTCTAACCTTACACTAACCATAACCCTTACCATAATCCTATAGTTTGCCATCTAACTAAATGTTTTCTTTCGTGGAGAAAAAATGTTTGCAATGACAACAGGATTTTATCATGAGGGAAATAAAGTTTTGTAACCATGAATTAAACTTTAACCCCAAAGTTAAACCTATCCTCTAATTCTATTTTTAAATTTATTTTTATTAAATCATAACTGTGTACATTGATGCATTTATGGAGTTCAGTATACTGATTTGATAAACAATGTGAAATGCTTACATTAAACTGGTGAACACATCCATCACAATTATATTCTTTTCTTAATAGTTTTGAAATTTACCATTGCTATCCTCTAACTCTAAACCTAACCCTACCCTAAGCCTAATTCTAACCCTACTTTTAACCATAAACCTAAAATTGTCTTTTAACTGTCATCATAACCATAACTGTAGACCTACACTAATTGTAACACTAATTCTAACCCATCACTCACAATGACACTAACCACAACCATTACAATAATTTTATAGTTTGCCACTCAGGTGCATATTTACTTTCACTGAGAAGAAATATTTGCCATTATGTAGCATAGTGGTTAGGGCACCAGCCACATACACCAAGGGAGCCAGGTTCAAATCCGGTCCAGACCAGCCAAACAACGATGACAACTACAACAAAAAATAGCCAGGTGTCATGATGGGCACCTGTAGTCCCAGCTACTTGGGAGTTTGAGGCAAGAGAATCACTTAAATCCAAGAGTTTGAGGTTGCTGTGAGCTGTGACGCCATGGCACTCTACCAAGGGAAACATAGTGAGACTCTGTGTCAAAACAAAAAACAAAAAAGAAAAAGCAAAAAAAAAAAAAAAAGAAAGAAAGAAACAAAGAAAGAAAGAAATAAAACAAAGAAAGAAAAGAAAAGAAAAAGAAAAAAAAAACTATTCTATGACTCTAACTCTAACACTAACCTAAGCCTAATTCTAACCCTAACCTTAACCCTAAATGCATCCTCTAACTCAAAACGTAATTATAGTCTTAACGCTAACCATAAATGTAAGCTAATAATACATTAACTGTAACCCTAATCCTTTAGTTTACCATTTAACTGTATGTTTTCTTTCACTGAGAAGAAATGTTTGGCATTCCAAAAGCATTTCACCACAACATATTATGATTAGTTGAAGTCCTGTTTCTTCTCTCTTTATAGGTTTCCAAAGCCTAGTTGCAAATGTGGTTGTGAGACTGAAATGAAAGCTTTGTTCCCATATTACTCATTTGTACTTCAGTCCTAACAGTGAATAACATACTTTCTCAATGTTCTATCTTGAACAGTAAACACTTCCCTTTATTGAACAAGTGTATGTTTCTTTGAAAGTCAAAGTGAGGCAGATTTGCTAATTGGACATACCTTTAATTTTCTAGTCAACAACATTTTTGTCTCACTGAGAAGAAATACTTGCCACTGAAACAGCATTTCACCATCTCATATTTGGCATTTGGAGTGAAATCCTAATTACTAATCCTAAATCTAATACTAACACTAACCATATTCTGTTACTCTAACCCTAATCTTACATCTATCATCATGTTCTAATGCTCACTCTAGCTGTAAGTTAACCTTAACTATAAACATGACCTTAACTATAACTTAACCTATCCATTACCTTAACTCTAATCCTATAATGTTCCATTCAAATACATGTTTCCTTCACTGAGAAGAAGTATTGGGCATTCACACGTATGATTTAATAATAATAAAAAAAGAAAGAAATGTTGGGCATTGCAATTGCATTTCACCATCACATAATGAATTTGGAATGACATCCTGTTTCTTCTTAGCTCAGAGGTGTCTAAGGTCTAGTTGTGAATGTTGCTGTCACACTAAAATGAAAGCTTAATTCCTGGAGAATGCATCGGTACTTGTTTTCAGAGCCTGTCTTGAAGAGCAAATACTTCCTAGATATAACACATATCTCTGTACCTGAGGGTTACTATGAGTTTAATGTTAACATCTAGATGCAGATTTTCTACATGAGCTAACCTGTATTTTGCCATTCAATTGCATATTTTCCATCACTAAGAAGAAATGTTTGCCATTTCAATAGGGTTTCATTATGACAAATCACATTCAGAAATCATCTTTTCTAACCCTGACCTTTCCTAATCCTATCATCTAACAGTAACCCTATCCCTAACTTAACACTAATTCTAGCCCTAATGATAACCCTCACCCTAACCCTAACCCAGACACATACCATAACACTAATACTAATTCTATGGTTTGTCATTCAAATACATATTTTCTTTTGCTGAGAAGACATGTTTGCCATTGCAACAGCATTTCACCATTGCATCATGTGTTTCAAGTGAAATCCTGTCTCTTCTATGTGGTTACCACAATGAAAACTTTTTTTCTCAGAAAAGGCATCTGCATATGATTTCTAACAGTGAATTGAATCATTTCACCAAATGATATCTTGAACAGCAAATACATGCCTTGATGAACACATAGTTCTCTACGTGAAGTTGGCTTTAAGGTAAATTTAGCATGTAGATGCTGATTGTCTAAAGGAGCATAACTATATTTTGCCATTCAACTACATATTTTCTTTCACTGAGAATAAACTTTTGCCATTGCAGCAACGTTTCACCATCATATATCCTGTATAGAGTGAAATCCTGTTTCTTCTCCTTTTGCATTTTTTTTTTTTTTTTTTTTTTGTTAAGGCCTAGTAGCAAATGTGGTTCCCAGTCTAAAATGAAAGCTTCAATTTCACAGTATGCCTTAGAACTTGATTTCTAATAGTTAATGCAATAATTTCACAATGTACTATCTTGAATGGTCAATACTTACCTTGAGAAAACACATAGTTTTCTTCACAAGGTAAATTAAGGTGAAAGTTGATATGTACATTCACATTGACTAAAAGAGATTGCCTAAAAGTTGCCATTCCAGTGCATGATTTCTTTCACTAAGAAGAAATGTTTGCAATCAAAACACAATTTCACTCTCACCTATCACATTGGGAGCTAAATTGCATTTTCTAACTCAAACCCTAACCCTAATCTCAAACTTAGCTCTAGCTTCTACCTCTAATTCTAACCCTAACACTAACCTAACCCTAATTCTAAACTTATCCCCAAGCCTAAACCTATGCTCTAACTTTAACCCTAACCTAATTCTAATTCTAACTGCACCAGTAACCATTTCCCTTGGATAACCCTAACCCCAACCCTAAGGTAATTGTTTGATAACTCAATATCTAACCCTTTATTATGCTATAAACTATCTTTTTTTACAATGAGAAGAAATGTTTGGCCTTTTAACATTTTACCACCACATATCTCATTTGGAGAGAAATCCTAATTTCTAACTCTAACCCTAATACTAACCATAACCCTATCCCCATTTTCTAACTTTAACCCTACCCCTACCCCTATTTTAAGCCTAATTTTATTGCTAATCTTAACATTATAGTTATTCTCTAAACCTCATTGTAACCATATGGTAATGATAAAAAATCAAACAACATTAAACCTAACCACACCCAACCCATTACCTTAACTCTAACTCTATAATGTTTCAAACAACTATATGTTTTCTTTCACTGAGAAAAAGTGTTTGCCATTGCACCAGCATTTCACTCTCTCATAACACTTTTCAAGTGAAATCCTGTTTCTTCTTTTCTTAGAAGCTTCTAACAGCTAATAACTAATGTAGTTCCCAAACTGAAAGGAAGGCATTGCTCCCCAAAGTATGTATCTGCACTTGATTAATAATAGTTAATGGAATCATTTCACAATGTGACATAATTTTTTTTTTTTAATTTCTGGTTAATGTGAGGGTCCAAACAACCAAGATACAATATTTTAATTTTTTAGGTAGAATCTCTCGTATAGTTATGTCTTGTACCCAAAAGGTGTGCCACAAATGCCTACATTGTGCTCATTCAGTAGGAGCAGTCAAGTTTCCTCCCTCCTTCCCTCTCCCCCTCTATCATTCCCTACCTGCCCATTTGAATTGAAATGAGACTTTCTCCCATGTGGGTATAAATTAGATATTTGCTTTTCCATTCTTGTAACATTTTACTGAGAGGAATGTGCCCAAACTCAACCAGGTTAATACAAAATATGTGAAGTCAATGTATTCTGATGGTTGAATACTAGTCCATGGTATACATATATCACAATTTGTTAAGCCATTCCTGAGTTGATAGGCATTTAATTTGTTTCCATATCTTGGTGGTTGAAAATTGAGTTGCAATAAACAATCTAGTGGATATGTCCTTACGATAAAATAAGTTTTTTTCTTTGGGGTAGATGCCTAATAATGGTATTGCAGCATCAAATAGGAGGTCTAATTTGAGTTCTTTGAAGATTTTCTATACTTCTTTCCAAAGAGGCTGTATTAGTTGAGAGTCCCACCAACAGTGTGAAAGTGTTCCCTTCTCTTCACATCCATACCAGCATTTTCAACTTTGGGATTTTGGATGTGGGATAATCTTACTGGGGTTAGGTGATATCTCAGGGTGGTTTTGACTTGCATTTCTCTGATGATTAGGGATAATGAGCATTTTTTCATATATTTGTAACCCATTCATTTGTCTTCCTCAGAGAAGGTTGTGTTCATGTCTTTTACCCAGTGATAGATTGGATTGTTATCTCTTTATATTAATTAATTTGAGTTCTCTATAGATCCTAGTTAACAAGTCTTTGTCATATATGTAATAAACAAATATATTTTCCCATTCCGAAGGTTATCTGTTTGCTTTGATTTCTGTGTCCTTAGCAGTACCTAAACTTTTTAGTTTAATTAAGTCCCATTTGTTAATTGTTGTTACTTTTGGAATTGCCATAGAAGTCTTCTTCATTAAGTCTTCCCCCCAAGCTGACAACTTCAAGAGTTTTATTTTCTTTTTCTTCCTTCCTTTCTTTCTTTCTTTTATTTTTTTTTATTTTTTTTTTAGTAAATCATAGCTGTGTACCTTAATGTGATCATGGGGCACCATACACTGGTTTCATAGACCGTTTGACACATTTTCATCACACTGGTTAACATAGCCTTCCTGGCATTTTCTTAGTTATTATGTTAAGACATTTATATTCTACATTTACTAAGGGTACACATGTACCCTTGTAAGATGCACCGCAGGTGTAATCCCAGCAATCACCCTTGCCCCACTATTCCTGCCCCCACCCACCCCACCCGCTCCCGCGTACCCCACTGCTTAGGGTATAGCTGGGTTTTATCTTTCATATTTACATGGATGGAGCTGGGACATATTCTTCTTAGTAAAGTATCCCAAGAATGGAAGAAAAAATATCCAATGTACTCAGCCCTACTATGAAACTAATTTATGGCTTTCACATGAAAGCTATAACCCAGTTACAACCTAAGAA
>CAUYPK010065708.1:0-18651 GCA_963574355.1 Loris lydekkerianus | reverse complement strand
ACTGTTCAGGAGGAGGGTAAGGAGGGACCACTGTTCAGGAGGAGGGTAAGGAGGGACCACTGTTCAGGAGGAGGGTAAGGAGGGACCACTGTTCAGGAGGAGGGTAAGGAGGGACCACTGTTCAGGAGGAGGGTAAGGAGAGACCACTGTTCAGGAGGAGGGTAAGGCGAGACCACTCACAGCGGATTAGTGCACATGTCAACACTTCTAGGATGGCCTCTGCAAGAACTATAAGGGGGTCTATGGCTTCTTAAAGAAAACTGAAGTAGTAAATATAATGTAGAAGAGAGAAAGGGAGGGAGGGGGAGAGAGAGAAAGAGAGAGAGAGAAAGGGGGAAGAAATGAAAGATAAATAAAGGAGAAATGAAAAAACATACCAAGAAAACCTAATCAAAAGTAAAGTATAACATAAAAGAATCACATCCAAATAAAGCAGTAATTACAACAACTGTAAATGAACTGAAGCTTAAATTAAAAAATAAAAGACGAGGCCAGGTGCTATGGCTCACACTTATAATCCCAGCACTCTGGAAGGCCAAGGCAGGAGGATCACTTAAGCTCTGGAATTCAAAACCAACCTCAGCAAGAGCAAGAACAAAAAATTAGCAGGCATTGCTGCATGTGGCTACAGTCTCAGCTTCTTGGGAGGCTGAGGCAGGAGGATCGCTTGAGCCCTGGAGTTGGAGGTTGTTGTGAGCTACAATGATGCCACTGCTGGGATGACAGAGTAAGACTCTGTCTCCAAATAAATATCAGACAAGTTTTGGCAAAGACGTCTAAAGGAAAAGAATATAGAAAGGCTAATTTAAAAGAATGGCTAATTTAATAGTATTATAAAAACAGCTAAATCAGTATCAGACAAAGTGGTCTTTAAGATAAAATCATCCTTAGAAATAAAAATGGTTGCCTCATAAATATTAATATAAAAGATTTGATTCACTACAGAAATAGAACAATTCTAAACTCTATGCAACTAATCACAGATACATAAAGCAAAATGTGACAGATATACAAGGCAAAAGAGATAAATCTACCATAATAATGGAAGATTTTAACATGTATCTTTCAGTAAGTTAGCAAGCTGATGAAAAATATTAACTTGGATACAGACTATTTGAAGCATGTGATTAACATTTTAATCTAACGGACACACCTAGAACACTGTACCCATCTATTAAAGAATAGTACATACATTCTTTTCAAGCATATATGGGACATTTCCCCAAAACTGACTACTTATTGGGCATAAACTAAATCTCAATAACGTTTTGATCTACAATGTCATCAACTAAGACATCAGTAACAAAAACACAAATATTAACAGAAATAACCATATGTTTGGAAATTAAGAAATATACTTGTAACTAATTCATGACTCAATGAAAGAATTATAATGAAAAGTAGAAAAAAAACTAGAAAAGTAGAAAAAAACTAGTAGAAAAAAAGTAGGAAAAAAATGGAAAAATATTACATATCAAGACACATAAAATTCAGATAAAGTAGCACCTAGAAATAAACATATATAGTCTTAAATGTTCATATTAATAAAGGCTGAGAATTAGAACACTAAATGTTCAACTTAAAAAGTAAGAAAGCTGAATGTAAAGAAGGTAGAAGAAAGAAAAACAATGAATAGAAAATTGGAAATAGAAACAAACAGAGAGGCTGAAAAAGACAAAAGTCTAATCTTTGAAAAGACCAACAAAGTTGACAAATCTTTGGCAAGACTAGTTAAAAAAATCCAAGAATACACAAGAAGTGTCGAAGATTAAAAAGTGGATAAAACTACAGAAGTGAAGACATAAAAGAGGAGGAAAGAGACAACTCACACCCCAATATATTCTAAAACTTAGGCAAAAATGGACAAATTCTTAGAAAGGTTTGGTTCATCACAACTGCCCTCCCCCCAAAAAAAGGGAAGAAAACTTTAATACTCCCAAAATTATTGAAGAGAATGAGGTAGTGGTTAAGCTTCTCACAAAGAAAATCCAAGACCTACACAGTCTTACCATCAAGGTGTACCGAAATACACAAGAATATTAACTCTAATTCTGTAAAAACTCTTTCTGAATAAAATAGTACTTAACTCAATTTTGTGAGATCACATAACCTCATAACCAAACCTGGCAAGGGGAAAATGGGAAAGGAAAATTATAGGCCATCCAATTCCCTCCCTGTCAAAAATACTATCTAAGCCAGATCCAATATACCACACAAACCAAGTTGGGTTAACCCCAAAATGCAAGGTTAGTTTAACGTCAGCAAATTGACAATGAATATGTAGTTCCTGGGAATGGCAGATTAGGAAATTTGGGCTAAACTGTCCACTGAGGGTAACCAAGGAAGACAAAACACAAAAGGAAAAAAAAACTCTTAAAATCAAAAAAGAGCTAACGAGATGGTGATGAGGGAGGGCTGCTGTCTTGGAAGGAGCCAATCCTAGGAGGCCACAAGATGCTGAGCTGGGCTCTGGTGTCTTTATGGAGTGGGAAGTGGAGGACTGGAGACAGGTGTCCTCCCCATCGGTGTTCCCGACTGGGAGAAGAACAAGGTTTTCCTCATCTAAGTGATCCAGAAAACCTCGCATCTTGACCATACGCTTCTAGTAACCTCAGAGGACTGGCAGAAGCAACCAAAGTATTTCCAGACACTTCCAAATTTATCTGTTGGGATACAAAATCCTCATTGGTTGAGAACTGCTACCCTACACATACGCCATTTCGATTAATTTTTGGCTTATACTTCCATTTTCTTTCTTATAGAAAGTATCAGGGCACCTATGTATATATTTGTAACACTGCTTTCCTTTACACAAAAGGTAGACTATTATGCATAATTTCTGCAGCTTGCTATGTTCACTTAATAATGATGCCTTTTAAAAGAATTAAGGAAAGATGTTCCGAACGTAATTCTTTGTATGCTTTTTATTATGTGTCCGAGTAATGTGAAAGAGTGTTTTAACACAAACTGTTTACACATAAATGTGTATCTTAAACTTCTAAAATGGTTAGCCTCTCATCCAACATTTACCTTGCACTTTCATTTGGTTCCTCTGTGGCATTCTTCAGCAAAATATTTATGAGGTATTGCTAAAAACACAAAATTAAGTAAAATTAAAACTTTATGTCATAGTTGGTTTCCCACATGTTCTGACCACACTGCAGGCAGCTATTCTCCCAGAGAGAACCTGGAGGAAGGAGGAATACGGGGCTGGACGAGCAGCCTGACAGGGGCCCTGACAGAGGCCCCCACAGGCCTCCCCGGGCCACTAAGCGAGGCTGGAGAAGAGCACTTCTGGTTTACCGTGAAAACTTCGCAAACCGAATGAGACTTTCAGATAGGAAAATCCTGGTCTTCTTTTACTTTAATTGGATTAGGTATTGTATGTCAAGTAACATACTGTAATCATGTATTACAGTCTGATTGATTCTAGGATTTTGAGACCATTTTTGTTTGCCTCAAAGTTAGCTGAGGAGAGAACAGATGCTTACTTTTCTTCTCAGGCCAACAATAGGAGTGAAAATTGAGTTTATTTCAATTATTTTTATAAATTAATTTAGTGCACGAATGCAACATGATTCATAGTTAAGCTAATAGAATTATTACAAAGGATAATTCATTATGTAACTATGATCCCTAGGTGCAATAAATAGGTCTAATAAAAAATGCCCAAGGGACACAGCTCTAACATCTAACTGCAGCATGCTGTGAATCTAACACATAAAATGGCCTTGTAAAAACACCTACTGAAACACTGAAAAGATAGAGCGAAATTTCAGGGACAAGTACATTAATGTAAAATAAAAGAAGAGACAACATATAGCTAGAATTATCGATTTGAAAGCCAGTCAAATCTGTTATGTACCTTGACATCTTCCGTTCCCGTAACAATCTCATCCTCCTCCGGCACTGACTGCAGTAAAGGGAGCTCTCGGTAGGTATTTGGAAAGCAGACAAGAGAACCCAGAATAGTGAGAGCTTCTGAACGAGGTGCCTGCACACAAGGAAGTGAGACACACATTTTTCTTTTTGTAAGTGAGAAAGTTTAGATAAGCAACAACATGTTTTACTCTTTATGGTCTTAAGAGGAAATCTTTATAATTATTTTATCCTAGATGAGAAATATAAAATTAGGCTGAGTTACTTTTCCCCAGGTGAATATTTAAGCAAGACATGTTTGCCTAAATGAAAAAGCTAATTTACAAGGAATGGAAAATATCAATATACTTGGTTATAAACAAGTGTTATGAAAACTGGTTTGCAGATTGATTCAGAATTAGGATGTCAAAAGATTTGGTTATGACTATTTTACAGTGTTTTTGAGTTAATGCTCTCAGCACAACAGGGTAAATGATATTGACATAGTATTATTTTTGCTGTTAAGAACAATTAAGGAAAATGTAAAGAAAGTACAACTGGAGGTAACCATCAGACGGTGAACAGAAAGAGAAGACACCATTTCCCAAATTTCCTGATGTCACCAAGAACTACTTTGCAAAATCACATAAAGTGAGATCCTGTCAAGGGAGATACTCTTCACTTACTTGTCCATCATGGAAATCCAGTATATATTAAAAGAAGCATTTTACTAGATTTCACCTCAGGCAACAGGTACCAGCAGCTATGATTAGCAAAGAACAGGTGCATGGCTACAGAAGTCTGCCATCCACCTACTCACCTGTGTGTCCATATACCCATGTGCCTATTGATTATTGTGTTAACAATTCTGAACAGACTGAAATTGCAACAATAATAAAACTTCCAAAAACAAAAGGTCCTGAATCAGACAGTTTTACAACAGAATTCTACCAAACCTTCAAAGAGGAGCTCATACCAATATCACAGAACCTATTTCAAAACACGGAGAAGAGGCTGCCATCCTTCCTTTCTTTGTTTGGGACACCAAGCCATCCTCTGGCTCCTTTTTCTCACTTCCCCGCCCATCTCCCCCTTTCACTCCCTGCTCTCTGTTTTCTTTTTCCCTTTCTCATCTCTTCCCCCCACTCTCTTCCCTCTCTCTAATACAAAATAAACATACACTTTAATATCCTTAAAAAAAAGAGAAGAAAGGAGTCCCTCTCAACACATTCTACGAGGCAAATACCACCTTGATATCAAAACCAGGAAGGACACACAAAAAGGAAAACTACAAACCAATATCATCAGTGAACACTGATGCAAAAATAGTCCGTGAAGTCCTAAAAAACAGAAGATGGCTGCACATTAAAGATGCATGTATACATCACGATCAGTGGGCTTTACTTATTGTAGGGATGCAAGGCTTGTTCAACATATGTAAATCCATAAATGTAATTCACCATATAATAGAACCAAAAACAAAGACCATCCTCTTCAATAGATATAAAAAAAGCATTTGAGAAAATCCAGCAACCTTTTCTGCCAAGACACTTAAGAAAATAGGCATATGGCTCAGCACCCATAGCTCAGTGGTTATGGTGCCAGCCACATACACCAAGGCTGGCAGGTTCGAACCTGGCCCAGGCCAGCTAAATGACAACTACAACAAAAAAATAGTCAGGTGTTGTGTTGGGCACCTGTAGTCCCAGCTAGTTGGGAGGCTGAGGCAAGAGAATCACTTAAGCCCAGGAATTTGAGATTGCTGTGAGCTGCGATGCCACCACACTCTACAGAGGGCAACAAAGTGAGACTGTCTCAAAAAAATGAAGAGAAGAGAAGAGAAGAGAAGAGAAGAGAAGAGAAGAGAAGAGAAGAGAAGAGAAGAGAAGAGAAGCATAGATGGGACGTTTCTCAAACTGGCCGTCCCTGACAAACCACAGCCAAGATCATACCGAATGGAGAAAAACTGAAAACTTTTCTGCTTAGAGCTGCACAAGAATATTGACTATTGCCACTATTATTCAGCACAGTGTTGGAAGTTCCACCTAATGCAATCAGGTAAGAGAAGGCTATTAACGGTACAAAAACGGGGACACAGGAAGTCAAACTCTCACATTGCTGATGACATTACCTTATACTCAGAAAACCCCAGAAACGTAACCACAAGGCTCCTGGAAGTGATCAAGGAATACAATAAAATCTTGGGATACAAGATCAATATCCACAAATCAGTAGCCTTCATATACGCCAGTAACAGTCAAGCTGAGAATCAAATCAAAGACACAATACCCTTCACAATAACTTCAAAGAAAATGAAATACCTGGGAATATACCTACTAACACAGGACATGAAGGGTCTTTATAGAGCAAACTGCAAAACTCTGAGAAAAGAAACAGCAGAAGCTGTTAACAAATGGAAGAACGTGCCATGCTCACGGCTGGGAAGAATCAACACTGTGCAAGTGTGCAGAGTACCCAAAGCAATCCACAGATTTAATGCAATCCCCATTAAAGTACCAATGTCAGACTTTGAAGAACTTGAAAAAATAGTACTTCATTTCATAGGGAATCAGAAAAAACTCTGAAATCCAATGCAATTTTAAGAAACAAAGAGTCCAGTCTGGAAGCATCATGTTACCAGACTTCAGGTTGTATTATACTACAAGTCTACAGGGCTCAAATAGTGTGGCACAAAAAAACAGAAATTCAGGTCTGTGGAACAGAGCAGAGAATCTAGAGATGAACCCAGCCACCTATTACCATCTGATCTTTCATAAACCAAACAAGAGCATATACAAGGGGAAAGAATCCCTGTTCAATAAGTGCTTCTGGGAGAACTGGTTACCCACATGTACAAGACTGAAACGACCTGTACCTCTTACTACTTACAAAAATTGACTGTCACTGTATAAAAGATTTAAATTTCAGATACAAAACATAAAAATTCTAGAAGAAAGTCTGAGGAAACCTCTTGAAAAAAATCAGCCTAGGAAGAGGCCCCCTTGGCAATTGCAGCAACACCAAAGGATCTAAGAACTGAAGCAAACAGCCTCTAGAATGGGAGAAAGTGTTTGCATGCTACCAATCTGACACAGGGCTGAAAACTCAAACTAGTCAATAAGAAAAGAACAAACAAGCCCATTGATAAGTGGGCAAAAGACTTCAACAGAGCCTTCCCTAAAGAAGACACAAACACAGGAAAATGGTCATAGCTCCTCATCATCAGAGAAACGCAAATCAAAACCAACCTGAGATGTCACCAAATTCCAGGGAGAATGGCCCACATCACAAAATCCAAACACTGCAGATGCTGGCATGGATGTGGGGAAAAGTGAACACTTTCATACTGTCAGTGGGACTGCCAAGTAATATAGCCTCTTTGGAAAGAAGTATAGATAATCCTCAAAGACCTAAAAGTAAACCTGTCTGATTCCACAATCCCATGACTAGGTATCTACCCAGAAGAAAAAAAAAATCATTTTACCATGAGGACATTTGCACTAGAATGTTTATTGCAGCTCAATTGATAATTGCCAAGACGTGGAACCAACCCAAGTGCCCGTCAGCCCAGGAATGGATTAGTAAAGTGTGGTGTGTGTGTACCATGGAGAACTAACAGCCATTAAAAAGATGCAGACTTTACATCTTTTGTATTCACCTGGATAAAGTTGGAGAACATTCTTCTTAGTAAAGCATCACGAGAATGGGAAAGCAAGTATCCAATGTCCTCAATACTAATATGAAGCCATTAGGTAAACAACTACTTGCTCACAGGAGAGAAAAACATAAATTCAAATGGGGGCGGGAGGAGGGAGATGTGTAAGGTGTGCTGAGTGAGGGTGCACGGCACACCCCTGAAGTGAGGGCTCAACTACAACTTGAACTTTACCGAAGAAATGCTTATAATGTAAATTTTAACCATCTGTACCCTCGTAGTAATCTGAAATTAAAAGAAAGCCAAGGTAGCGCTCACTCTATGCCAGGCACTATTGTGAGTGCTTGACAAGCACTTCCTCAGAGAATGCCCTCAGCAGCCCAGTGAAGTAGATACTATTAAATAGTAGCATTTCCATTTTCCAGAGAGAAAACTGAAGCTCAAAGAAATTAAAGAGTGTTCAAAGCTATACGGTTCATAAGTGACGGACACTGGATTTGGCCAGTGGTCCACACTGGGCCTACCCTGTTTGGCACTGGAGGAATAAAATTAGAGAGACACGGGTGTGTGGCAGGTGGCTCAGAGAGGATGGGCAAATTGCAGTTACTCGCAACTCTTTAAAGCACATGCTTTAAGACTGACCTACTGGGGATTCCATGGGAACCCAGGTCTTCATTTCCTCCCAGCTTGGTCCTCAACAAGCACAGAGGTAAATAAAAGAAAACGTAAAACACACAGAGAGAGATTCTCTAGCATGAGGCATTCACGGTCAGGAAAGTGCAAAAAACTGCTGCTGGGAGCTGCAGAGCAGAAGTCAGGCAGGCTGGCAGGAGGGAGGGAGCCAGCTGAGGGGCGGGAGGCACACTGCAGGCAGCAGGGAAGGCAGAGGCAGGGGACCCAGGGGACCCACAGAACTGTGAGAGGTCCCACGTGCACAGAGCCCAGAGAGCACGAGTGGGTACACACAGGGCCCGGGGGAGCGACCACAGAAGGGTCTGAGAAAACCATCCAGGCTGCCTGGGGAGGGACCCACAGGCCACAGGCCCCATTGTCATCTCCTTCTGTTGGAGGAATGCTGCTGTCTGACTCCCAACTCCAGCAGGAGTGCAAATGCATGCCACCAGGGGGAGAAAGGTGTCACGCAGCCATGGAAGCAAGAACGGTGACAGCTCAGAATGGGGCGACGACATCAGGACGATACAAACGTTTGACACGACTACAGCAAAACGTTAAGCTTTGCCAAAGCTGGGCAGTGAGGACATAGTTTTGGCACATGACCTCCATCCAGGCCTTATCTGACCTGGCGAT
This sequence comes from Loris lydekkerianus, assembly GCA_963574355.1. Taxonomy (NCBI): domain Eukaryota; kingdom Metazoa; phylum Chordata; class Mammalia; order Primates; family Lorisidae; genus Loris; species Loris lydekkerianus. The sequence goes on along the minus strand of CAUYPK010065708.1, from coordinate 9,830 downwards.
GGCACTTCATGTGGGACTCTGGGACACCTTAATTTTGTTCCAAGGAGCCCTGGCGGTCTCCTTTGCTAGAACCAACCATTTCCCAGGACCTAACCTTTGAGATGGTAAATGCATTCTTTGTCCTCTCCTGAAGGAGCATACCTGAGAGGGGAGAGCTGTAGGTTTAACGCCCCTACAGGCTGTCGACTCCTGACATGTCTCTCTAGCCCAGACGTCCTTCCTGAACTCCAGATCTGTGGATCTGACTGCGTGTTTGGTATTTCCACTCAGGGTCAAGAAGACATCACACACCTCCAAGCCCTAGCTCACCAGAGAGCTCTGTAATCTCGTGGCACAGAAGTCCACCTCCTCTACTGACCCCGTATTTAAGACAATCTTTAAACTAAAAAGTGTGGAGACCTACCCAACACCCAGATTCAGGATTTAGCACTCCTGCCGTACCTAGCCCCTTTTTATTTTTTCATTTAATATGTAAAAGCCACTTAAAGTTCTCCACTTTCAATATTTTCACGTAAATTCGAGACATCATGCGTTCTCCAGGTGGAGAAATGACACCCAGCCTGTGGGCTGAATGGCTCCCAGCTTCCTGTTTTCCCTTTGCAGTCGTCACTTCTGGACACATTATGCATTTGTTTGATGCCTATATTCCCCATGGGGACACAGGGTTTGATGGCCTTCATCACCTCCCTATCCCCAGGGGATACTCAACAGACACTGCTGTGAGATAAGGGAAGCCTGCTGTCCTCTGTGACTGGGTGAGGTGACACCCTGGCCTCATCTGTCAGGTCGAAGCTCAGTGTCACTTCTTCCTCCAAGACTCCTCTGACACGTGTCTTCCCCTCCACTCTCAACACAGCAGAATTAACTGTTCCTATACTAACCGCTCTCTGGGTCCTGGACGTGATTCTACTGTGGCTGCTAGAAACTTATTTGCAAATCTTTTTTTTTTTTTTTTTTTTTTTTTTGAGAAATAGTCTCACTATGTCGCCCTGGGTAGAGTGCTGTGGCATCACAGCTCACAGCAACCTCAAACTCTTGGGCTTAAGTGATTCTCTTGCCTCAGCCTCCAGAGTTAGCTGGGACCACAGGTGCCTGCCACGAAGCTCAGCTATTTTTTTTGTTGTTGTTGTTGCAGTTGTCATTGTGGTTTTAATTGGCACCAGGCCCGGTTTGAACCTGGCAGCCTCAGTGTATGTGGCCGGCACCCTACCCACTGAGGTATAGGCGCCGCCATTATTTGAAAATCTTAACACTGAGGTGGAGGGTATATGGTGACTCCCTGAAGATAAGGACCCTGTCGTACTTCTCCAGGCCAGGTCTTGGTATAAGGAGGTGCACGGTAAATGTTTCCCAGAGGGACCTTGCTCTGTCTTTCCTCACCAGCATCTGCCTTTTACTGAACACAGTCCGGGTTTGCACTTTGCTAAGGTAGATTCTTTTCCCTGAACTGCTGTGTAGTGTGTGAACCTGGTGTGCACTGTGGAATTTTGGATTGAATACTAGGTCATATAAAAAGTGGATGCAAAATGTTAGATCTTAAATAAAGAGTTGTTATATCTTTATTCAAAGAATGTAACTCTAGATAATGTTTTCCCTATGGCAAGTCTCAGTTTGCTGACAAGTGTGATGAAAGCAGCCCACATAGTTACGTCGATTGCCCAAGGGTAGAGACAAGACGATGCTGGAACCAAATCCAGGGCGGGCCCCACAGAGCGGTGGGATCTAGGATGGGAAGGGAGCAAAGGTGGACGGCAGTGACCTGCGAAGGAAAAGAGGCGGCAGAGAGGTGACAGGCTCCATTCATGCTGCTGCCCCGCCCCTACTCTTCAGGCCCTTCTATACAATCTGAGCTTTTACTAAAGAAAATAGAGAAATGACACCCAGCTCCAACCTGTGGGGCCAACTGGCTTCCTGCATATTCCAGAAGCTCAGGCTGGTAAAGGTATAAAGGACAGCGCAGGAGTGAGGGTGAGACTGGATTAGAGATCTTGGAGACCACTGCAATAGGCCTGGTAAAAACACAGCAAAGCCCTGCAGCCAGAACCAGCAGTGGAGAGAAAGGTGAAGACTGTTACCCCGAGGGCTTGACGTCTGATTAGCAGAGAGCAGGCAGGAGAAGCTACACTCTGCTTGGGAGGATGGATGTCATGTATCTTGTGACATCTAGAGGCAGGGACCCTGAGACAGGTGGCTGAAAGCGTTGGAGGCAGAGGTCTCCAAGATGTGCTCCACCAGAGCCACAGGGGATGTTAAAGGGAAAATAAAGACTAGAGAGAAAAAGAAGTTGCAGGAACACATGGTTCAGCACAGTCAAACACAAGCCTTTAACATGCTAATGTCCACTGTAAATTTCCCTGTAAGGAAGTACACTGCCTCAAATTATTTGAACATGAACATGGTTTTATTCCTTCCCTTTCCCCCAGAGTATCTTGGAGAATTAGTGTTCTGAAGACTTTCTGAATTGCTTGTCTTGAGGTTAGGAAAGAGAAGTCTGGGATAATGATTTGGAAGGCTTTTGTGTTCAGAGGAACTCAATACACTCCTTCTCTGTGAGTGTACACAGAGAAAAGAGGTGATGACAGAGGTCAGAGCCCTGCAGACCAGGGATAGACGACAGGAAAAACGTCGTCACAGCCACAGACGTCCTCTCTGTGCCCCTCCTAGGGTAGCGTCCCCTCCCCAAAGCAACCCCATTCTGCCTGATGGTACTACAAATTGGTTTTGTCTGGTTTTTCAATTATACAAATACAATTAAGAGTGTATGTCCTTTTATGCGTGACTTCTTTCATTCTTTATGTTATGCAATTGATCCTTGTTGTATTTTTATTGTACAATCTTAACATCTTAACAACACACCATATTCATTTGTTTGGCAGTGGACAGACATGTGGATGGCTCTAGATTTGGCTGTCACAGACGGTGTCACTGCACACAGCTTCTACCCGTCTTTTGTGTGGATTTCTCCATCCCCGTCACCTTCCCCCATTCTCCCCTTCTCTCCTCTCCTCTCCCTCCCTTTCACCGCCTCAGTGGGCTGCACACTTGTAACCAACATGTGTTAACTGAGCAGGTACCCTCCATCCAAACAGCTCTCACCAGTTCCCCTACAATGTTAACTCTCAAGTTTAAACAAGAAAGTGCTGTAATTCAAAGAGTTAAGGTTCCTTCATGTAACTTTTATATTCATGGTCTCATTCATATTCTCAAATTCAATAAAACTCCTTTATTAAAAACTTCACATTCTCTTTTCAATAACATAGCCTATCTTGGCAGGCTACTTCATTCCTTTCTAGCTTTATTAAAATAAAATTGACAAACAAAAATTGCATACATTTAAGATGATATACATATACATTGTAAGATGACCGCCACAATCAAGCTAATTAAAATGTCCATCACCCCACATAGTTCCTTCTCTATGTATGGGTGGTGGGAACATTAAACTCTACTCTCTCAGGAAATTTCAAGTTTACAATACAGCATTGCTAACTACAGTCGCCATGTTGTACATTAGATCCACGTAACATTCATCCTGCGTAACTCAAACTTTGCACCCTCCGACCAGAAGCACCCCATTACCCCCCCTGTAACCACCGTTCCCCTCTCTGCTTCTAGGAGTTGAACTTGTTTAGCTTCCACCTATTCAGTGACATGATAGAGTATTTGTCTTTCTGAACTTGCCTTATTACAATGGCCATTTGGTTCATCCACGTTGTCACAAAAGATATAATTTTTTGTGACCTTCTCTTTTTTAAGGTCAAATAATATTCCATTAGAGATACATGTCACATTTCCTTCACCCACTCATTGGTCCATAGACCAATTCACTGGTTTCCGTGTCTTGGCTGCTGTGAATTGTGCTGTACTGAACAGGGGAGCACAGATGTCTCTTGACACCCTCACTGTAACGCCTTTGGATGTATATCTAGAAATGGGATTGCTAGATCTGATGGGAATTCTATTTTTTAATTTTTTTGAGAAGCCCTTGTACTGATTTTCATGATGGCTATGCCAATTTACATCAGCACCAACAGCGCACAGGGCTCTCTTTCCTCCACATCCTCGCCAACACTTGTTACCTTTTGTCTTTTCGGGGATAGCTGTTCACACAGCTAGCTAGGAGGTGTTTGTCTCATTGTGATTTTAATGTTCATTTCCCCTGTGACTAACAATCTTGAGCATTTTTAAATTTAATTTTTAACTAAAATCATAACTGTATATATTATATTTATGGGGTATAATGTGATGATTTGCTACACAGTGTGGAATGCTTAAATCAAACTAACATAAACATCACCTCACTTACTTTTTGTAGTAAGACATTTAAAATTTCCTCTTAGTTATTTTGAAATATATCCTTGCACTGTGCACATTAGGTGAGATCCCGTCAAATGCCCTCCCTTCTCCCACCAACCCCCTCCCCCTCGCTATATTATATTGCTACATTCCTTGTATTTCCTCAGACCATCGAGGAATAAAACTTGACCTCAACAGCAACAGAAATCTTCATACTCAAACAAAGCCACAGAAACGAAAACACCTTAGGTTCAATGATAGCTGGAACAAAGATTAAGAAGGAAATCCTGAGATTTTTAGAACAAAATGATAATGAAGACACAAATATCATATGCTGTGGGATACGGTAAAGGCAGTCAGTCCTAAGAAGGAAATTTATAGCATTAGAAGCCTATAGAAAAATGAAAGAGTGGAAGTCAACTTACTGGGCCATCTTAACAAACTGGAAAAGGCAGATCAATCCAACCCCAAACCCATGAGAAGAAAGGAAATAACCAAAATTAGAGCAGAATTAAATGAAATTGAAAACAAAAGAAATCATTTGGAAGATCAACAAAACAAAAAGGTGGTTCTTTGAAAAGATTAATTGCCAGGGCCTGGGACTGGCCAGGTCTCCAGCCCCAGCCTATCTAACTGTCTGGACCTGGACTAGTGTGCTACTTTGCTCAGGATCAACTCCCCTTAGGTGCCGGAGGACAATTCGTCTTAGCAGGAAAGAGAAACAATCTTTGAGGAAGCGAATCTTGGCAGTGTTCACAGAAGGGCACCGAGCAGGCACCCTCCGAGCAGGAGGAGCAGAAGAGTTAAAGTGAGAGACTTCATGAGAGAATGAATGAACCCAGACTAACTTCTCCTGCAGCTACTTATACAAATGATCCCATGGCTATTTGCACCACAGGCACGGAGACTGCCAAGTGCTCATGCTCGCATGTTAAGGAGAGCTGAATCCCTTCCCCATGCTCTTATCACCAAGGTGTTATCGAGATGTTATGTTGCAGGTGTTTCTTACAGTCACAGAATGTTCAAAGCTTAATTCTCGCATCTCCTTCATTTATCTGGTTTCCTACAATTAATAAAATTGATAATCCTTTAGCTAGACTAACCAGAAACAGAAAAGTAAAATCTCTAATAACTTTAATCAGAGCAGATAAAGAAGAAATAACAGATGCCACAGAAATACAAAAAAAAAAAAAAAAAAAAAAAAATCCTCAATGATTACTACAAAAAACTCTATTCTCAGAAATATGAAAATCTGGAGGAAATGGACCAATGCCTGTAAGCATGCCACTGCCCTAGACTCAAGCAGAATTAGAAATTTTGAATAGACCTATTATCAAGAACTGAAATAGCATCAACTATACAAAATCTCCCAAAATAGAAAAGTCCAGGGCCAGATGGCTTCACATAAGAATTCTATCAAACATTAAAAGAGGAACTAGTACCTATATTACATAACCTTTTCCAAAACAGAGAAGGAAGGAATATTTCCCAACACATTCTATGAAGCAAATATCACCTTGATCCCCAAACCAGGATGCAACAAAGGAAGAAAACTATAGATCAATATCATTAATGAATATCAATGCAAAAATATTCAATAAGATCCTAGCAAACAGAATTCAACAACACATCAAAAATGTTATACACCATGATCAAGTTGGTTTTATCCGAGGGTTACAAGGTTGGTTCAACATATGTAAATCTATAATTATAATACACCATATAAATAAAATCAAAACCAAAGACCGTATGATTCTATCAACTGATGCAAAAAAGGCTTTTGATAATATCCAGCATCCCTTCATGATTAGAACACTTAATAGGCTTGGATGGAACATTTCTCAAATTGATGGAGGCCATCTATAGTAAACCCACAGCCAATATCATACTGAATGGAGTAAAACTGAAAACATTTCCACTCAGAACTGGAACTAGGAAAGACTGCCCATTGTCACCACTGCTATTCACACAGTTAGCACTTGAGCATTTTTCACATTGTAGTCCTCTCTTACTCAAAGGGGAGAGTTCTAAGACACACCCCTCAACAGGACCCCACAGATGACTGAAGCTGTGGATAGTACTAAACCTGTATATGCCATGTTTTTTCCTATACACACCTATGATTGTTTAATTTATATTTAGACACATAAGAGACTGATAATAATTGATAATAAAAAGAAAAATTATAGTAAGTCAGCCTCATAACTCTTGTGCTTTGGGGCCATTATTATGTAAAATAAGGGTGACTTGAACATATGAAGTATTACATGACAATAGTTAACCTGATAAAAGATACAGCTTTTATCTTGTGGGTAGTGAATACAACATAGATGTGTTGGACAAAGAAATGATTCACGTCCTAGGCAGGACAGGGCAAAACAGCTTGAGATTTTACTGTGTTACTCAGAATGGCATTGAATTTAAAACTCTGAATGGTTTATTTCTAGAATTTTCCACTTAATATTTCTGGACCACTGTTGACCACAGGTAACTGAAATGTAAGTAAGTAAAACCAAGGATATGGTGGGATACTGTACCTTTTGGCCAATAGTGTGACTGAAAATAGCTCATCTCATCAAAAAGATAATTTTTCCAGAGAATTATAACTGTGTATGACACTATCTCTGGAAGGGACTCCAGCACTTTTACAGGAAACACTTATAATAAGTAGTGAAAATTTGAAAAAAGTTTGATTTTTCCTTCTTATACTTTGTAATTTTTTTTAAAATATGAGAAGGAAATTGATTTGAATGGTTAAAATATATATTCAAAGATGGGCAGCGCCATATGCCAGAGGTGGCAGGTTCAAACCCAGTCCCGGCCAATATATATGAAAAGTTTATCCTATTCTTTACAAAAAAAGTTGAACAAATTCAATGTATTTCATTTACCTCTTTTCTTCCCTCATTCTTCCCTTTTCCTCCTGTCTCTTCTCCCTTCTCTTTGATATATAATTTATCCTTGTAAGAAAAAGTGTGCAAAATTATCAGCATGAAATACCAGCTGTCCAAAGTATTTATTTATTTGAGACCGAGTCTTTCGGTCACCCTAGGTAGAGTGCTGTGGTGACAGCCTAGCTCACAGCAACTTCAAACTTCTGGGCTCAAGCCATTCTCCTGCCTCAGCCTCCCAGCGAGCTGGGACTACAGGTGCCCATCACAATGTCTGGCTCATTTTTCTATTTTTTAGTAGAGACAGGGTCTTACTCTTACTCAGGCCAGTATCAAATTCCTGAGCTCAAAAAATTCTCTCACTTTGAATTCCAAAGTGCTAGGATTACAGATGCTAGCTACCTCACCCAGCATATACAAAGTATTCAAAAAACAACTTAATTTAAAACCTACAGTTTGGAGTTTAAATTTACCCTTCATAAAGGAATTAATATGACTGAAAAAGTAACCATGTATCAAACAAAATTTAAGCTGTTGGATAGTCACGTTGACTTCAATATCAATCCACAGAAAATACCAAATCCGATTTTATTTGCCTTGTTTGAAGGGGCAAATATGACACTGAATACATAACAGTTGTACACAGCACACATGGGAAAAGCTCTTTAAATTTAAATGGACACAAGTATTCTCTCACAAAGTGTTAAGATACTGCCTTAATAGAAGAGTTCACATAGAGAATGAAAACAAATTCTCTTTGTAGTCCTTAATGTTCATTTCGTCCACTGGCTTTTCTTAGTACATGTATTTTAGTACATGTATTCTGCTAGATATTTCCGGCATGTTATTAAGAAAATATACATTCATTTTGGATACAATTTTAATATTCTAACATTTTAAGAAAATATTTTCTATGAGACTTATAATAACAAAGACAACTTAAAAATAAAAATCATATCTTACCACTAAGGTACACTTAAAATTCTCTCTTTAATTCTGACATTTACGTCTGTACCACCATTTACTGGAACATGCTAATAAGATTTTAAGAGACAAGTCCTGCTTCTGACTATGTAAATGTGCTGAACTATTAGTGAGGATATGATTTCTCACACTTTGGCCTTTTGATGAAACGCCTTTCCAATACCAGTGTGTCATCTCATCCTACAATTTCACACATCAGCTGCCAGGGTATCTGCCCCGACAGCCCAGTTTCACATTGCACTAATGAGTCAACACCTGTTAAGAGTGGAGCAATCTGAGCCTTGTTAGTGACTGTGAGGCCTCCTGGGAGCTGGATGCTGAGCGTCACTGCACTCACCGTCAGCACGTCTGTACTTAGGACCCTGGCAGCGGCTGTGATGAAGTCCCCCACCAGCATGGAGGAGCCAGGAAAACCCAGGGAGAAAAAGCGCGGTGGACAGTGCCTGATGACGGTGCTTAAGATATCCTAAAGGGGAAGACAAGAAATCACAAAATTCCAAAATAGTCAGTTTGTGTGTACATAGGACTACTGTATAATAATCAAAGAGAGTACAGAACACAGAAATTTTTCAATGAAAGAGGTAGTGGGCACTGAGTTACAAAAGGATTATTGAACCCATTTTGTAGGTAAGGAAATGGAGACAGTAAACTTAAGATGACTTATCCACAACCTGTAATATGGCTTAGGGACTACACATTTCTCTGTCTCCCACCTAAAGGAAGATTCCTTGGAGTAGCTACAGGAATGATGAGGAAAACACAACAACAAAACTTTCACACATTCATCATGAAAACAAGGAATACATTCTGTCTTTTGCTTTCCATTTTCAAAACTTAAAGCATGTTGACACAGTCAAAAAGCTTAAAGTACACAAGGAGGTGGAAAATTTCACTCTTCAGGTAATTTGATGTACATTTCTTATGTGTGAAGAAATGGGAACACACCAAGTGCTAAGGCAATGTAACTAATGGCAATGCTGTAGCTGGTGGCAATGCGGTAACTAATGGCAATGCCGTAGCTAGTGGCAATGCCGTAGCTAGTGGCAATGCCGTAGCTAGTGGCAATGCCGTACCTGGTGGTAATGCCGTAGCTAATGGCAATGCCGTAGCTAGTGGCAATGCCGTAGCTGGTGGTAATGCCGTAGCTAATGGCAATGCTGTAGCGAATGGCAATGCTGTAGCTAGTGGCAATACTGTAGCTAATGGCAATGCTGCAGCTAATGGCAATGCTGTAGCTGGTGGCAATGCTGTAGCTAGTGGCAATGCTGTAACTAGTGGCAATGCTGTAGCTGGTGGCAATGCTGTAGCTAATGGCAATGCCGTAACTGGTGGCAATGCTGTAGCTGGTGGCAATGCTGTAGCTGGTGGCAATGCTGTAGCTGGTGGCAATGCTGTAGCTGGTGGTAATGCTGTAGCTAATGGCAATGCTGTAGCTGGTGGCAATGCTGTAGCTGGTGGCAATGCTGTAGCTGGTGGCAATGCTGTAGCTAATGGTAATGCTGTAGCTAGTGGTAATGCTGTAACTAATGGTAATGCTGTAGCTAATGGTAATGCTGTAGCTAATGGCAATGCTGTAGCTAGTGGTAATGCTGTAGCGAATGGCAATGCTGTAGCTAATGGTAATGCTGTAGCTAATGGCAATGCTGTAGCTAGTGGTAA